>JAVQIZ010013790.1:0-15905 GCA_036023535.2 Galaxias brevipinnis | reverse complement strand
GGATGTTTTACTTTCAATAACAGTTGGAAGTACAAATGACTTACCCGGCAGTGTTCTGTGTGCAGCGGAGCCTCCGTCATCTTATCGTGGATATTACTAGTGCTTAGGCTCTGTCCACGAGCCGTGAAAACGAGCGCCCCCCCTTTCATGAACAATAAATGTAATTTGAATGTGAATGGGAGTGGGAAGACGGTGCACGGGCTCTTTCCTTCTGTTTTATCTTTGGCACAAGGCCCTCTGGGAAAGCAGCGGCTTCACTAATCATTATTGCAATTCCACGTCCATGCAAAATGAAAATGACTTGCAGTCGCATGGCCACAGCAAGATCTCAGATGTATTACATGGGTTTGGTTATTCTGCATGAAAGCTATTAACAGGCGGATAGTTCCAACAAGCAGACAAAATGGGTGGCGATGCAGCCAGATTGTGGTTGGCGACTCCCCCAACACAAACGCACACACATATGGTTACTTCCAGTCATTTAAAGGGCCTTGTTCTAATGTGGACTTACTATCTTCAACAGAGGAGTTGCAAACTGTTATGAACATAACAGTGTTTATTTTTTAGATAGAACACATCCTTACCCTAATGTGTCTAAGGTGTATGCCTCTGTTTGAGGAGAGGCTGGGCTGCTGCTCTATTTTGTATTTTTATAAATGAATGCTTAATTTATGAGGGCCTCATCACTTATTCAAATAGCATGATGGTACTCTGTTGTACAAAACACTTCAAGGAGTGGGCTGCACCAACACACATGCTTTTCAAACGGTCTGCTATTGGGCTGGATGGTAACTGTGACCATATGCTCAGCTGGTCAGTGGCCATAGTAAAGCGTGTGCTCTCCTGACATCCCGTGGATGGTTAGCAGTGTGCGTCACGCTTCTGAACTCCTCACGCTGTTAGCCCACAAACGCCCCGCCTCACATCGCTAGGAGAGAGAGAGAGAGAGAGAGAGAGAGAGAGAGAGGGAGAGAGAGCGCTGTGGAAGTGGACTCACGGGAATAATGGTTGGGCTAAAGATGCATGAGCGAATCTAAGTGTACGTGTGTGTGAGTGTGTGTGTGTGTGTGTGTGTGTGTAAATGTGAGCTTGTGCCTATATGTTTGTTGTGCAACGTATGTACGAGGTTATATTTGTGTGCATTGTAAACATGCTGTTGTCTGTCTGTGCCTCGTCTGTCAGTCATTGAATAGAAGCTGTTAGACTGTACATACACTGTGTGCGTGTGTGTCTCCAAGGGTCCGATTTGATGTCAAACACAATTTTTGCCGTCACACACACAAACTACATCCATACTATGGTACAACAACGAGGACCTGACAAACTGTACTGTTACATCATTGAGGTCATACGTTAATACTAGATGAGTGTGTTATCGTTGTACAGTCATCAAACATGTTAAAGTGTTCCAGTATTAAAGGGGCCATATCATGCAAATTTTCAGGGTCAAACATTTACTTAGGAGATCTGCTAGAATAGGTTTACGCGTTTTAATGTTCAATAAACAACTTATTTTATCCAAACTGCCTGGATCTGCAGCACCTCTATTCACCCTCTGTATGAAACGCTTTTAGCACCTGTCTCTTTAAGGCCCCCCCTCCTGACAAGCCCAGTTTGCTCGGATTGGTCAGCTGGCCAAATAAAGGGAATTTGCTTTCGTGCTTATCAAAACAGCGTTTTCACGACATGGCGAAACCACCCGACCTCCGCTCTGACTGGCTCTGGTTGAGGGCAAAACATTATTCAAATGTGTGACTTAGTGACGTAGGTAAGTTATGGAAGAAAACGCTGGACTACAAACGAGGCGTTTCAGGCAGTACAGGAGCAGTGTTTTCTGTGAGAGAGAGTAGCTCCCTTTGGCGTGGACTATGGGCTTTGCAACTTTTCTGACCTTTCACATGCACAAAAAGCTATATAACATTCAAAAGGAAAGGGAAAAACCCTTACTATATAAAAAAGTAAAATAGGGCCGCTTTAATCTAATGATAATAGCCAAATAAGATGCATCCGTTTTCTCAAAATGTGTACATAGGCTTCATATTACGCCTACATTTTTCCTTTTTCATTTTGTTTCATAGTTGCTCTCATATTGTGGTTTCAGAGGTCACCACATTTGGTCAGTCTCATGTTGATCTCATTTTTCTGTGTAAGCTACGAAATCCAAATGGCTCGCTATTTCTTCTGCAATCAATCCCTCAATGAATAAATTAGAAGGACCCCAATGAAACAAAAAAATTCATCAAAGCCGTTAACACCAAAGACAACATATGGCTGGCAGTTCATTATGGCAAGGTATAGAGTTGCCTTGGGGTTTCCAATCGCCATGCCAGGCTACAAAGAACTGTAGACCCTCTTCTCCCCAGCCTGGAACCTTAGCTCTCCATCAGAATGAAGAACTTTAAGGCAATTCACAGGAAACCTGTTCACATCTCTCTTTCTCTCTCTCTCTCTCTCTCTCTCTCTGTCTTCTAAGCTGCCAAGCAAATATCAAATAGAGGCAGACCCCTGGCACCGAGAACAGCCAAGAGCCAATCCCAGAGAGCCACTAAGTCCAAGCCGTGCTCCTCTGCTGTAGCCCATGGTACACAGCCCACCACCACTAAACACCTGATGCCATGGTTACTGAGCAGCCAGCTCCCAGCAGATCCAGGGTCCACGGTTAAGCCCGTCGGTTTTCATTCAGAGTTGGCAGGGTTGATCGTTGCCTTGCTCTATAAGTGGCAGATGCATGTTGCCACTCAAGCTGAACGGCTGGGAATAGCCATCCCCAATGAGAGATTGAAAACTCGCTTCCAACTGGAGCCGTCAAATGAGAGGGAAGTGCTGACGAAATCATGGACTCCCGAGAAAGCAAGGCTTTTTTTCTTGGAAACCACTTTGTAGTACAAGCATATCATAAATGTCTAGATGAAATGTGTTTGTCTGTTTATGAGTCTGTATGTTCAAGGAGTATCACACCAAGGACATAGACGTACGTCCTGATGTTGTGAAAAAGCAAAGGAAAAACTATATAATCTAGACACTATTTCTTTGTACCAAGCTCACGCGGTTAGATTTCATGGGAGTATATCTTTTAAAATATTTTTGACATTTTAGGTCTGAATTGGTGACTGAGGAAGAACAAGCAAACAAAAATAAAATAAAAAAAATTGTTTCACCCACCAGCTATACACTGAACCAAGAACATGTATTAATAAAACATCAATGCGTTTACATTTTAGCTTTATCTAGGTGTGTCACAATTTAATACAGAACAATATTTTTTGATTAAAAGTAAGGGTTCCGAATGTTTTAAACCCAGCCTCTTTAAAAAAACTTAAGAGCAAGCAGTTAGCAGCTAGCATGGTAGACATGGCACCCTTTCCAGCAGGCTAAGCACAAGCACAAAGATGATATTATTTAGTTTTTCTCAGATTTCATGTTTTTTGCACGTTTAAATAATATATATTTATGATCAGGCTAAATAGGTAGCCAATGTTTTATTGTTCAAGTAACAAAGTCTTTGTCATTTTTTTGCAGAAAAATTGTTATGATCTACAATCCATGTTGTTTTGGTTTGAGTTGATAGTAGGCAGCCAGCTCTTCTAATTGATCTCCGGCCTATTTACATGCTAAGTGCATTGTTTGGAGTGCACTGCTGGTGAGGGGTATGGTGGGGCACTTGCCCGGGAAGGGACTGGCTCCTGCCTAAAGTCTCGCTGCAAAACAGTCACACCAAAGCTGGGTTAAGTGGCTCAAGAAGACAACCTGCTCCTAGGCCGGTGCCACAGGGCGGCCCATGGTGACATTGCCACCTCCGATAAAATTGGTGCCATTATGTAGTTTTTGAAAAGCTAAATATTTGCCATTCGAAAATCAAGTAAGAAGTGTCTTAATATTATGTGCTAATTAGGCTATTAAGTAGACTAATTATAAAATAAGATTGTTTTCGCTGTGGGTGCAGGGCATACCCGAACTGCCTAGAGGGGAAATTAGAATGTTGTCAAACATTCCACAACCATTCTTAAAAATGATATTTCATTAGTTGAGTCATCAATTACTTCTTAAAAAGGGGTTGGTGTAAAGCATTACCAATTTTGCACAGTAGACACATGGGTTGTGGCAAGACAGCTTGTAAAATGACTGTGTTATAAGGTTGTAACTTGTAGGATCAATATATACTATTTTTGTTTAAGAATTAAGCAATAATATTTGTACCCATTTGTGAATTTCAAATGCCACCTCATTGATTTTAAGCTGGAGCCCGGGCTGCCTGCTCCTCTGCTTCTTCAGGGCTGTCGACAGCCGGCACTACTCCGAAGGAGGCCATAGCCCAAGGGGACTCCATCATCAGTACCATTGTTTGACAGACGAGGTGCATAGTTTATGTCAGAACGTGGTGGGGACATAAGGGCTCAGATGAAAAAAAATTTTTAAACAGTCTTCAACATGTGGGACTTTTAAGCAATGTACTGGGGCCGAAGTAGATAATCAAAATCAGTCGACCGCGCAAGCAACAGTCATGCATCATGTCCACAACTGCAACATTATGTTAATCGAACAATGCCAAAATCACATATACATATACTGTTGAAAGCACCAGTGCATGTCAGCCCAGCGATAAAAATATTCAATATCACAAACCTAAAATATGACAAAATAGAAAAAAAGTAGTGCATCCACAGTGTAAACGACACACTTGTTTTGCTGTTTTTTTATTTTTCATTTTGTGCTTTGCAGGGCACTGCTGCAAAAGAGGCACTGTATCAGTCAGTTCATAAAATTAAATAAATTAATAGTTAAAAAAGTCCATTCGCAATGGTCGCTCAAATCAATGTGGAAAATCAGAAATGGCATTTTCATCTATTCTTATCATTCAATCCTTCTTCAGCATCTCTTGAGCGGAGATCAATAGTATAAAAGGTTAATGATCGATAAAATCTCTCAAGTGTGTTACATTTCCCTTTAAGATAGGGTGGGCACTACGATCAGTAACCATTTTTACACCCTGATGGCCCCTCCCTCAGTGGGAATGTTGTTATTTTTACAGATAGGGAGCAAATGGGAACCACACGCAATCTAAATCCTCAAAGCATGGGCTTGACAAATCAGGTCCTCATACTGAACTCCAACCAGAGAACATTGGCCTGTCAACCTGGTTTCTGAGCTGGCTTTACACCCACACTGGACCTGACGTTATATCAAGCCATGTCCCTGCATCACTTTACGGTCTTATTTATTTTTTATATTACACACTTATGAATAATTGCTGGCGTCTTTTTTGAATGGAGGACAAACTGTAGCAGGCCACAAACACCTGGGACATCACTATTGCAAAAGAGCCTATCAAAAGAAAGGATTGCAAGTAGTGCATTTGTCATTTTTATCTGCTTTTGAAGCATTGTTGTGTGACAGGCTGCCTTTTCCTTGGGGGTTACATGTGAAATGGTTTGCCCTCAAGGTAGTGTTTCAAGCAAGGCTCTGGCCAAAGGCTCTGTTAATAGTTCCATGTATTTACCACGAGTACACACAAACACACACACAATAGGATACACATACACACAGAAACAAAGACAAAAACATGCTTGTAATTATTCCAGTTAATTACCAGCCGTAGCTTTGACAAATGCTAGCTCCTGATAAGCAGGCAATACAAAAACAAAAGCCCAAAGGAACGAAGGAAAAGGACTGTTCAGGGGTATAAAATGAAACGGGGAAAGAAAAAGGTCTTGGACAGAGCCTGAGTTAAATACCACTGTACTTCACGGACAATGCCACTAAGTGGGCATTGGTTGAACATTCATGAAGGCAGAACACAAAGGAAGATTACGCTCAGAGCAAGACACAGGCCGAGGGGGAGCAAGGAGGAGAACAAGAGGGAGGGAGGGAGAGAGAGAGAGTGGATTCTGGGAGAGTGCATTAGCGCAACCATTACGTGCCCTGATTCTGCTAAGGGAGCCATTACCTTGAGTAAACAGGCCGCTCTCCTTAACTGCCCGATAATCTCTGGGCGCCCTCTGCTTCCTCCATCTAGTGTAGGGAAAGCTTAATGAGTATGAGCGGCACCACTTGAGGCTGCCTGTTTGATCCACACATTGGCTGCCTCTCTGGGTAAAGACGTATAAGACACGTAGCCAACATGGACAAGGTCGAACCTTGGTTTTACTGGACTAAATCAGCTAAAGGTTTACCACACTACAATCCCTTTCAGGAATAACAAACCGTTTGTTTTATTTCAACGACGCCACATGCATTTTATTTTCTGTCACCCACACGTTGACCTTTCCCGGCGCGACGCGGCTCTTCGGGGGATGACGTTATCAAGTAGGAGTAGCCTCCCGTGCCGCGGCAGAGCAGGTGTTCTGTCGGAGCGTGGTGGAGACACGGCATACCTGTTGGGCGCGCCGTGCCGTTCCCCCGCGCTGCCAGCCACCGTGACACAGCCTTGATGTAGTCTGGCACAGGCTGTCAGGAACCATGCTTTCATCCGTCTGTCTCCACCCTGCCAGGGCGAACGGAGCTTGGGAGAGGCCCTGGCGGAAAGCTGCAAAGCCTGCAAAGCTCGAACCATGTGAGGATAAGGCCGCGGGGACACCGCGGGAGGCCGGGGAGAGAGCAGGAATTTTGAGAGGCTAGTTTGAGAGGATAGAGGACTCCGGAGGGACTGTGCCATGGGCATGGTTGCGCCTGCAGTGGACCTGGGAAGTAGAACATAGGATGGTTTGGGAGGCAGTCTGCAGCACAAGGACATACCACTAAACAGACTGTACAATACAGGCAATATACAGTATGTTTATCTCAGGGAATTTAAGCTTGTGTTTTGGCTTGTTGTTAAAGATGTAAGTGGGAGAAAGAACCGTGCTTGCGACCGAGATTCTCCTCGCCCACAAGCGAATGTGTCTTTCAGTCATGAATGTGTGCTGAGTGGCTGCCTGCTGAAACATGACCTCTATTCCTCCTCCTGTTATGTGGTTCACACCAGTGAGATGTGTGCGGGGCGTTGGTTTTCTCCGCTGGCACGGCACAAGCTAAGTTGAGGTGATTCACTGTGACCCCGTCTCAGAACTGCTCCGGACGGAAAGGAGGAAGCAACGGATCGATATCTCCACTGCTCGAGGGCGTGAGGAAAACCAACCTGGGTCTAGGGAAAAATGCACAGAGACACACACTGACATGAACACACACAATTACACACGCACACACACACACACACACACACACACACACACACAGCATTGCCATCATCATCATTTGTGACGGTAGGGAAGCTGTTGCCAAGGAAACAATCCGTGGGGTGTGAGCCGCAGGGGTGTATTGGGTTTGTTTGATTGTGGGTATGTATGCTCAAGACAACAAGATTCTCTGCAATAGGGAGCAGTCTGGACACGAACCATGACTGATGGCCACCTCCTAGTTTAGTGACTTCATAACGCGCAGTGCATTGTGAGTCGACACTCCACAGCACAGCACAACTGGACAGCAACTGCAAATGCATATACATATATATTGGCTATTTATTTGCATTTTAAATAGTTTAGTAACATACATTATTTATGGAGAACCTCAGTAGGCTGTCCTGTAATGACAACAGTGGAACTACTCAGATCACTAGTTCACAGTTCGCGGTACTGTTGGGATGGTTGTGTAGTCATGGTAACGACACTGCGCTAAGGCAGCATTTTAGCACCCCAAGTGTTCTCATTCAGTTTTTATCACTCTCTCTCTCTTTCTCTCCACTTCATCATTCGCGGAGCTAACACCAAAGCTAACACACATACCGGTACTTTCTCTCATAATTTCCCTCAGGAACGGACACAACACACTACCCAGGGCTCTTTCCACGGCAGTGATTTGTCAGTGATGGATCGCTACAACGTGGCACATAGCAAGGAGGCGCACTCTGCATTGACAAGCTCGTTGAAAAGGCAAGCATTCAGCATAAGAGTAGAAGCTGGAAAGTACCGTGCACTTCAACAAAAGGTCAAAGGCTCTGATATTTTCCTGGGAGCTATGCCATTCATTCTCATCAGAACCTAATGTAATGACATAAGGTATGATGAAGAGAGCCGTTCTGAGAAGGGTAGTTTTTTTTCAGTTGGTTATTAGCATGGGATTTCTCTTTCTTTTTTTTGTACGTTTATTTTTTTTAACACTGAAAACTTAAAAAATCTGAATTTCACACCGTAAAAACCACTGTGAAATTGTTCCTTTGTCTTGCTCACAGACAGAATTAAAGGAGTGGGTACATGTGTGAGAACCTCAGGGAAACACCTACTGTACACACACCATGGTATTCTGGTAGTCTGCACAGCAAGCATCCATCAGAATTCACAGAGGCAGATGGTAAAGTCTTAAGGTGCTGTGCGCAAAGACTACTGTGAATACTGTATGTGTAATGTTTGTTTGTGTATGTTAGTATAGCTAAGCGAAAAGTCTGGAGTTTGCTATGACGTAAACCACAGCACAGGAGGGAGGTATCAAACTGATTGATACTTAATGACTTCAGGCTCACCGATAATGTCTCAAAGCCTCCACCCACCTCATAGGTTTCTGTTTGACCCACAGAAGAATGTAAGGTAGGGTATTAAAGGGGAAGTATGTACGTCTAGAGAATTGGGCAAAAATCTGCAAGAATTTGAATCACATTGAAAAGATGAATAGAGAGAACGCATCTTCTCTGTGAGCATTTGATTCATTGATATACTGTATGTTAGGATGAGGGCAATAAACGTAAGAATTTTTCAAGAGCACATTTTTTTTGCTTGTAAATTCAACTTACCGACTAGACTGTACACAAACATAAAAAAAAAAATTACCCAACATTTTAAGCAAAGAGATAGAGTGCAAGAATAAAATATTCAAACCCAGGTTGGTCCCAAGTTGCCAAAGAGATCACCCTGGCAGTAAATTACATAACCAAGTCTAACAATAATCTTATTCCATTTCACTTCTGCATACGCCCACTCCTGCTTTAATTACACAAAGGCGCTCAGGGACCAGAGAGATATCATGCTATGGGGTCCCTACTGGTTTGGAATGCCGGTCTATTTCCCAGTACAGCGTGGTGAATTCCTACACAGTGCGTTTCCCCAGCAACAGGAAGATAACCTAGCAGGGAATTCATTTTCTGCTATCACCGGGATCAGGTTTTCCTATTCTCCATGAGCGAAAGGGAAGAGAGACTTTGAAGAAATACTGAAAAATGAATATGTTACAAAATTAAACCAGACCTAAAATTGACAAATGGAGTCACGCTTCAATGTAGTATTCTGAGCAGACTATTGATCTTTTCCTTTCATGGAGAGTATTTTAGTGTGTTTAAAAATATATATGAAGTCAGAGTTTAAACACATATAAGTAACAGTATGCATTCAACATAATTGTACGGTGATGTGATGTGAGTGCCTCAGTCATTGCTGCTTCCATGTTCTGTATATCACTATGTGCCTCTCTATGACCTCTAACAAGCAGAGTGGCTCATATGTCAGAGTCTGCTCTCTGTATGGGCTGGTGCTAATTGATATTCCACAGGTACCTCCTGATGGTTCCTTTCTTCACTGGTTATAAACACACAGCTGTGTTCCATTCCTTGTGCTTGGCTATGGTCTATACATTTGTGGAAACAAGCCTCTGCAGATCTGGCCGTCATATTGATTTTCCTTCTCCAAGGGTTATTAGTTTATGAAATCTTATATTTCCTCCCACTCCTTGTCCAGACAAAAGGTGAGGCTGGCCCGGGGAGGTGGGAGCCATGTGTATTTCCCAATGAAGTTTCAGGGTGGAAAATCAAGTTAGGTGCTGCTTCTCTCCGTCCAGCATTCTTTGTGCCTACACTGCTTTGGGTCTGGAACAATGGGTTCGTCCACAGAGTCCTACACCTTCCAGGCAAATCCCAGGTAGAGGTAAAGCAGGCAATTATTACAATGAATTGGCCCCCTTGGCCCTCCTGAAACCATTTCAAACTGAGATGTGTTTGATTCAGGTGCTCTTATCGACTCCTTCGATGATTGCAGTCACAGTGTGTGTGCACAACAGGAGCACGTGATTCCCATCTTTGAATAATACATGAGACAGGTGTGGAAAATGAAAGAAAAGCATCACCCCCTTGACCACTTCTGTCGCCTGTTAAATGCCGGCTCATGTTAAGACACAAAAAAAAAAAAAAAGAACTAAAAGCGAATTTGAATGTGCTAAGCTTTGTAAACTGAGGATATTATGCAGCAGAAAGATAAGACAGACACGAACGACCAACCGCCCACGGCTATTCAAAACACATGCTCCGAGGTCAATGTTTAGGGAGAACCAAATCTTCAGCTCAACAACAAGCAAAGACAGAAACACATTATTGACAGAATATATCAGAGCATATTATCATTTTGATTGCACCCGTGGGCCTGGGGGATGATATCTAGCTTAGATTAGATCCACCCTAATTAAGGACTTAAATTGCTCTATGTTGATGATATTGCATTACAAAGCAACAATCGCATAATCTTACGATGGTGCGGGGGATTGATTTCTCCAATCATTTAATGGGGCCAATCTCATTCCTTGATAGGATCAGAATATGCAGCCAGCAACCTTGTAGGGATGACAAAAAGGATATCATACATCATGTTATTATTGCTTATTCTCTGCTGTACCTGTAGGCCTACTCAACTACCTATTGCGGCAGTTTGAATGCTAATTTTGGATTGGAGGCCATCCGAGTTCTATTTTGGTAGAAACAGAAAAATAGACAGGCTTCTGTGCAATCCAACGTCTTAGACCAAAAGAAAATGTCAAATGAACTGTTGCAGTAGTGGGGAAGTCCTGAGAGCACATAGTTTGGTTGCTGTAGCAACAGGGTAAGCAGAATCAGCTCCAGCGCAGGCCAGGGGTATTGCTTGAAGAAAAGCATTCAAATAAACACACACACACAGATACACACACACACACACACACACACACACACACACACACACACACACACACACACACAGTCAATGCAGACAGCTTTATTCCACTGACATCCAAACCAGCGTGAGCCTCCTCGCATGCACAAATTTATCAAACGCCTCTCATCTTCAACGCCGAGGCGATGCAGAGCCGTGTCAGTAGATCTAGCTGGATTGAACGTCAGTGAATACTGCCCTAGTAAACCTAGCTGCATGTCTCCCCTGGCTGTGGAACATGTAGTACACTGGCCATGTGTGCGGTTGGCATGGAAACAAGAATGTATGGCATTGTTATTTGTGCACACGGAATTCGTCGGCCCCACCGCGAGATTCTCCCCGTAGGGAGCACACCGTGACGTGAGAAACACTCTCCCAAGCTGTGACAGCAGTAAAGCTGAGACGGCCTGGGGTCAGCATGGTCATTCAGTCAGGTCACCAGAGCCAGGCTGTGTCACCTCCATCTGAAAGCTACAGAGAGGCAGCCAGTGAGGGCAAAGATCCATTTTAGTGTCATCGCAAGTGGCTTGGCAACTTGGCATGCATTGTTTTGCTGACGCCGACCTCTCACAGGTTCATTCAAGTGACAAGATCAATGCAGAATGTCCACGTCTTTACACATGCTTTACACAATCCCAGCTCCCTCCTCAGAATACTGTTCACATCCAGCGTCTCGTGTCATAAAACTGCAACCAAAAAAAAGAACAGAAAAGAATATAGTCTTGTCTATTATCTGGGTACTTTCCCAAATAGCCTATATTTGCTGTTCCCGATGGGGCCTAAATCTATGTGCGCCCTTCCATCAACACTCTTTTACCCAGCCCATAGCCAAGCCCAGCTCCCTGAGGCAGTTTCTATTCATATTAGATTGCAGCTATGATCTCAGTGGTTTAATTTGAATATCACATTCACAGCTGCTTGGCAGCCTTCAAACTGGTGCAAGCTGGAGAGTACAGCAAGAAGCTTCATCAGGGGGCTGATAAGTGACGCAAATATCACAAGTCTATCCAGGTTAACTGTTAAAAAGTTCTCTACTGCCCCCATCTGGACATTCAGCGGTTTTGAGAGTGTTTGGCAGATTCTGTGAAAGCTATCTAAAAAGCTGTACACTGATACACAAAGCGGATGCAATACATAAACGGTAGTGGTAGTTGAGGAGAGCTGTCTGACATGTAGCTTAAATCAAGTATGGCACAGACTTTCGTCCTTCTTTTAATGCATTACCAGATATGAGGCAGGTTTCTCTACACGGTGTTGTGTTTAACGTCTTTGGGCTTTAGAAAAGCTCTATATAAATAAGATGTATTAGTAATATTATTAGCTACAGTGTGACACGTGACACAAAGCATAACATGGTGTTTCAAGCAATCCAATAAAAAAAAAAAAGACACATCCATTGACAAGTTGTCACATTTACTTTTATTGTAAAGGTGATATTATTCCAAAATATTAATATGTTAAAGGAACAGAAAAAAAAGAAAAGACATCTAAAAAACATCTACACAAGACTTTGGTAAGAATCCTGGGTTACACTCTTATCAAAATATCCACAGCAAAAAAAAAAGAAAAACAAAGAAAAATCTTCTAATAATGCACAAATCATATAGACCTCGGTTGCATTGCATCTACATTACAGTAGTATAGCTGGGTAAAAAGTCATAGGGGCATTTTGTATCCTAGAAACGGCGTTGAAGGCTTATAAAATGCTGGAATGGCTGGGTACCTGTGCTTTAGGTTGTGGAGTATATAATACACTACTGAAGGATATAACAGTTCTACCTTTTAATAAATCAACTGGTATTTTATAATCAGCATTGTTCAAGATATATTATACCACAACATGTTTACAGTAATCTTGCAAAAAAGAATCCTATGTAACAGAGCTAGTGTGGACACACAGAAGAGAATCAGCCAGGCTTAGACTCAAAGTTTTACTTTCCCAAAAAAGGATTGGCCTCTTACAACTGCCTTGAGTGATAAGGGCATTCCAGGCCTTTCTGTCTTTACATGCCAGCACAGGAGAAGTCACATTTGAGACCTCAGAAATCTACAGATATCACGCAGACACTACGTTAACCGGCCCATGGATTCCACCCAGGCTGATTCTAATCTGTGCCAGCCCTAAACAGAGTGCATTGGATCATTGAGTGACGGTGTGTCACACCCCTTGCTCCGCCCCAAGACCATGATCATCCAATCGTCATAACCGACCCGCCCCTACCCAAAACCCCTTGGCCGTGCCCACTCTCTCCTAGCAGGGGTGCACGTTACAGGCCCTGATCTCCTTCCTGTCCTTGCAGCTGGTGAGCTGGGCGCTCTTAAACCTCCGCTTGGCCGTCATAAGTCGCTCCTGGATCCCCCCGCCGCACACCTTGGTACATTCCGTCCAACTGGACCACGGCCTCATCTTACAGCCTGAACCAAAGACATCAGCAGAAAGATAGGGAGAGTCAAAACGTGTATTCTCTCACCCCGGTAGTGCATATGACGGTGTTTACCGTGAGGGTGAGGAAGATGGCGAGGGGACACCCACCTGGGTGCTCGGCCGTGGCCTCCTCACGGCCCTGCTTGCTCCTCCTCTTCTCGCGCTGCTCCTTGCGCCGCTGCTTCTCATCGCTGTTGGCCTGGCCCCGGTTGCACTTGCGGACCTTGCACTTCTTCCTCTGCACGGTCTCGGGGCAGGAGTCCCCCCCGAACTGAGGCTCCAGCTTCACCATGCGGGTACGGATGGTGTGGCCCTTCCCGCAGGACTTGTTGCACTCAGACCACTCGGTCCACTCCGACACCATGCAGTCTGTGGCTGTGGAGGAGGGCGGGGCGGGGGGGGGGGGGGGAGTGATGTATGGGTTGTTGGAGAAGAGGGTGGGTGTATGTGTGGAGAATACAGAGATGGGGAACAAACACTGTGTTATTATTTAGTAGATGCAGAGAAGCTGATACAGCAAAGCGTTCATTTCATTTGACGTCTTGTTTGTTAGGGGTATTAACTTTGCGGTATCTTATCCCACCTGCAGTACGTGAGCAGAATTCTGAGAACACTTAATGTTTAAATGGAACAACATCACCGCTCCTTGGCGCTGGATAGAGCAGATTGGTCTAAACTATACTGCTCACAGAGACCGCCAAATTCTCCCCTGAGGATACTAATGGCTTAAAGCCCACTAGCAACATACGCCCCGGCTAATGTCTTTGGCTATATCATTTGCCTTACTGACCTGCCAAGATCCATAGGTGGATACAAATGGCTTGGACTTACAAGAAAACCCATTACCATATGTACAGGGCATCAGATTTCCCTTACAAACCACGATCATGTGTGTGCATGCATATGTGAGTGAGTGCATGGTATTTGAGTGTGTGTGTACGTGTGTGTGTGTGTGCACGTGTGTGTACGTGTGTGTTAGGTGTGTGTGTGTGTAAGGGTGTGTTAGCTGTGTGTGTGTATGTGCGTGTGTGTGTGTGTGCACGTGTGTGTGAGTGTGTGTGTACGTGTGTGTTAGGTGTGTGTGTGTGTGTACTTGTGTGTTAGCTGTGTGTGTGTGTGGGTGAGTGTACGTTTGTGTTAGCTGTGTGTGTGTGTGTGTGTGTGTGTGTGTGTGTGTGTGTGTGTGTGTGTGTGTGCACGTGTGCATGTGCGTGTGCGTGTGTGCAAATCACTACTTACGACACTCTGGCAGCATGCACTTCTCCACCTGCTCCAGCTCCTCTGTGCACTCTCCCAGCTCCACAGGGGACTTGAGCATGCGCTGGCGCGTTCTGGCGCCCTTGCCGCACGAAACACTGCAGTCGCTCCACTCCGACCAGGGGGACAGCATGCAGGGGATGGTGTCTGCCCACACAGGATGCACAAACACACACACAGTTCACACAAACAACGTTGTCGGGGTAATACCGTCACATACAGTAGCAGTCCAAAGTCTCGACATCCCCTCCCATTCACTTGAACGAGAAACGACCTGTGCTTTATTAATAAATAGGAAATAAAAAACAGTTTCACGTCAGATCTATCATGGCGTGTGAGGGTCGGGGTGTAGCGGGAGCACCCCCTGTTTGAGGTGGCCTCGGCGGGCGCGTCACTCACGGCACTCCGGCATCATGCACTGCTCCACCTCCAGCACCTCGGCCGTGCAGATGGAGCCGTCGGCGGGGGGCATCTTCACCATGCGCTCCCGCCGCTTCATGCCCACGCCGCAGGTGGCACTGCAGGTGTCCCACTCCCCCCACTCGGTCACCAGGCAACTGCTCGCGGCTGACAGGGGAGGATAAAGAGAGAGAGGGAGGGGCGGGTTGTGGTGAGCGCTCTCGTCACAACAGAACCACAGGGAGGCGACCAAAGGGAAGGTGCTGCGGGGGTGTTAGCTGTGCTCTTCACGCTTCTCGACTATTACACAGGCAGGGTGGTTTAAAACGCAGAGACGGCCAGGTCACAGGGTTGGGTTAGAGAGGTGAGCAGGTCACAGCATTGGGTTAGAGAGGTGAGTAGGTCACAGGGTTGGGTTAGAGAGGTGAACTGGTCACAGCGTTGGGTTAGAGAAGTGAGCAGGTCACAGGGTTAGGTTAGAGAGGTGAGCAGGTCACAGGGTTGGGTTAGAGAGGTGAGCAGGTCACAGGGTTGGGTTAGGTTGGGTTAGAGAGGTGAGCAGGTCACAGGGTTGGGCTAGGTTGGGTTAGAGAGGTGAGCAGGTCACAGGGTTGGGTTAGAGAGGTGAGCAGCTCACAGGGTTGGGTTAGAGAGACGAACAGGTCACAGGGTTGGGTTAGAGAGATGAACAGGTCACAGGGTTGGGTTAGTGAGGTGAACAGGTCACAGGGTTGGGTTAGTGAGGTGAACAGGTCACAGGGTTGGGTTAGCGAGGTGAACAGGTCGCAGGGTTGGGTTAGGTTGGGTTAGAGAGGTGAACAGGTCACAGGGTTGGGTTAGAGAGACGAACAGGTCACAGGGTTGGGTTAGAGAGATGAACAGGTCACAGGGCTGGGTTAGAGAGGTGAACA
>JAVQIZ010013759.1:0-12080 GCA_036023535.2 Galaxias brevipinnis | reverse complement strand
ACACACACACACACACACACACACACACACACACACACACACACACACACACACACACACACACACACACACACGCACAAACACAGCCATACTGCATTGACATGTTATATCCATATTTTTTTCCAGCCAGCAAGAAGAGTTTAGTTTTGCTATCAAACTGCTGCTCAATCACTTCAAAAGCTCTCTACTGAGCAGAACATTTTGGATCCAAACAAAAGATCCAAATTAATTGCCCACCTCCAATCTAGTCTCTCTTTTACAGGCTGTATGTCCCGCTTCAGCAGCAGAGCAACAGAGGAATGTTCTTGGACTGTACTGAATGCAGGACGTTGCTGGAGTTCAGCTTACTCCTGGGTTGTTTGACAACTGAGACGCCAGTGGAATAAATTCCCTACTAAGGTAAATTCACCTGCAATCAATAATATAGCCACACCTGAAAATGAAGTGTAGCGATTGTTTTAATTCAGCTTGGCTTTCAATTCAAGCTTACAATCAATCAATCAATCACATTTATTTTAGCCAAGGCACCCTTGATTTATATGTTGGCACAGTTTCACGCCTCCGGGTGGCACTCTGTGTAAAGTTTGACATATCTTGGAGTTCTGTATGTTGAGTAACAAATGACCTATTCTCCTGCTGTTCTTGTTTCCAATGTTGTTATACTTTGATTCAGCATAGCATTCTTTCAAGCTCTTTTTTATCAATAGAAATTGCTTAAATTTTTTCAGAGGACACATTACTGTAGATGTAGCTTTATTTTTCCAATGTAAAACTGTACACTTATTCAACTATCATCACATGCCATCAAAATGGTCATATGTTTGAATCACAGAGGTTCAAGTGTGTAAGCAAACCAATTTGTTTGTCTTTTTCTGTCTCTCTCTCTCTCTTTCCCTTTGTTTGTCTTTATCACCAAACACACATTCACAGAGATGCAGACACAATATGTGGGGGACATTACCTGACGGAAGGAAACAAAGAAAATCAAAGTAAAAGTTATGGTTTGTTCAAACACCTGTGGCGAGCTGTCCAGCTCCCATTTCAGTTGGACAGCTCTCGAAATAAATAGATAGAGGAGTGGTCAATTCACATACAATAACAAAGCACTAAGATAACATCTAAGGACTGGTTTATTTGAAACATTAGGATCACACTCTTTATTTTCGGGTCATTTCTCTAGGGCATTCCTGCTATCTTTAAAAAAAATTTTTTTTAACAATAGATCATCATTTGAGTGCAACTAACCCCCTCTTTGCCAATTTTGACAGAAGTCAGCGTTTGTCCTAACAGCGCAACCTAATATTCAGTTGTCTCATGGAAAATTACCTAGCAACCTTACACAAAACATTTGATCTGGGGTAAATACAGAACATTGTAGGTTGATGCTCAGTGAAAAAAAAAAGTGATTAGATGTGTATCAAACGTTGTTCATTTGCCATTTAAAGTGACACATCTGCAAACTGTAACACACATAAACACCAGCAGTCTTCTTTAAGACATTATAATCTAAGATTGCCACGCATCTCCCCTTCCATACCAGAAAAGCCTGCCATCCCACTCCTTATGAAATAGAAACACACCTCAGAGCTGTTTTTCTGGTTCCACTGCATCTCAGGTGACATTTTACCTTTGAGAGAGGGAGCCACAAACACACACACACACACACACACACTCAGATGCCATTAAAGATAGCCTATAACACTCGATTGTACAGTTGGAGGACTTGAATGGCAGCTACAGCTGACACTGAATAGACAATAAATTACTTCAGGTGAGCTTTGATTTTATGGCTTATTATTTTACTGTTTGTTTATGCTACAATTAATTCATAGCATAATATATTAAATATGGAAGAAGAAGAAAACTAGTGCAAACCATTGTAATGATGTTGAAGCTTTCATCTTTATTTTGAACTTTCAAATGTATTGCTCTTTTAATTTAAAATTAATACATTAACGTAAACAATTTCCAGAAGTCCTATTGGTTATTGACTTTCAATTGTTAAAATCACAGTCACACTGATAGATTCTGTACCATTTACATAGATAAGTTGTAATGTAGAACAAAGGCTTTAGAGAACAATTTAGTTGGAGATTAGGTAACTGTAGCAACATATCTCATGAGAATTTGTGCTCTGAGAATAACAGGGAATCGCAGGTGCTCTAATAAATTATGTCAGAGTACTGGGTCCTTAATGTTTGAGAAAATTCCTGGCATAAAAATGTGTTGAGCAGATGAAAGGCATTTACTGTATATAGCAAACCCAGTGTTTACTGTGTAATTATTTAGTAAACTATTATGTTTAAAGTCATTACATGAACTCTTTGTTCATTGCTAGGGGCAGTTAAAATATTATGCTAGTTTTCAAGGGTATTCTTCTTATTCTTATTAAATGTATTTTGCACCAACATTTACACTACATCTTATTTGTATAGTCATCTTGGAGAAATTTTAAACCATATGAGTACTAAGATCTCGTTTTAGAATTTTAGATTTGAAAATATTATAGTAACCTACTTTGTTCACTATTAAGCTTTAGCCTGTGTCCTGCCAGTCTTGTATCCCTGTTTATATTTGACATATTCCATATAGACAGCTTAGGTGAAATGGTTTATATCAGTCAAGTACATTAACAGACATGTTTATTGAAAAGACATACATATATTTTTATTTTTAAGTTCCAGAGAGTGATGCTGTCTGAACATGAAGTCCCACAGCCACTAATTACAACCGATGTTGATTACATATCATTGTTGAGTACCAACCTAGCAGACGACATTTTAGTCACTCTAAAGAATATAACACCACCTGCCCTCACATTCATCTAACTGTTGACTTTATTGAATAAAAATCCTCTTGAGGTCTAGAATCTGGTATCCCTTGACATGCGTTCAAATCGAGAAAAACGAGGTAATACATATAACAACAAAGAGAACGTGCCATTCAAAGACAGTTTTGTGTACATAGTGGAACAAAAGGCTGAGAATTGCATAGTTGTGATGCATCAATCAGTGTATGTGTACCTGTGGTTTCATAAAGGAAAACAGGACAAAGGAATATAGGACAGAGGTTCTTGCAGTTGCTTTGCCATGGTGCGGCCACACAGCTAAATAGTAATAGTAACAATTGCTCAAACTCAGCCAACCACAGGCTTACCTGGTGCTGCGTCACCCACGTTAATAACACCTTTATTTGTATAGCACTTTTCTTAACAATGTTAGAGTATTTTCACGTCAAACAACAGTTTATACAAATAAAAGTGGAATTACAAAACCCAAATGACAGGAAACAGGACTGTAAGAAGGATGTATAATGGAATGCACAATACAGTTTAAAACAGTAAATCAATGATGATGAAAAATAAGAAAATGTAAAATAAACTGTAGTTCAGCAATTAAAGATGAATGTGTAGAAGAGAGGCTTGAGTAAGCCTTTAATGTAGACAAGGAGGTAACCAATTTAATACTTTCAGGACGATCGTTCCTAAGTGTAGGGACCCTAATGACAAAAGCTTTTTCAACCTGTGTGTTCTTCATCCAGATCTTATTACCTCCATCACTGCGTCTTCAGAGGACCTAAACAAACCAAAGCTATTTTGAGTGAGGAGATACGGTGAAAAAGGTGTCAAAGACTGGCACGCAATAGATTTTCACACAGATAATAGTTCACAGAAACTAGAGAACGTATGACCAATCATAGGGGCTGATTAGGGTGAAAAAACTTTTGCAACTATTAGATTTTGGTGTGGCGCTATGTTCTTTACTTTTCTTTTTAATAACACCGAGAAATTCGAAGTCAAAAAGAAACACAGCTCAGTTGTTTTGGGTTATAAATCCTTTTGTCTTCTACTGTGTGTATAGAGGTGACCAGGTGGAGTCTGGTAGCATTCTTTCCACAGATGCTACAAGAACGGAAAGATGTATTGACTAATTCTTAGCCTGTCATGCTGCCTATCTGTCCTTTCTCAACGAGTGACTTGCATTGTTGACCTTAAACACGCCTTAATTCATACCAACTTAAACCTCCACAATCCCTTTTCTTTGTGATGCCTGGAAATGGACATATCAGAATGAACCACAATGTGTTGACTTGACAATAGGAGACCAATTATAGATTTAGATTAGCTAGTAAAAACAACATCTACATGATCCTTACACAGATTTAGGATTACGGTTCCCTGCTGATCTAGAGAGAATAATGAAAAGTAGCATAGCAAGGCTTACACAGTATACCAACAATAATTGGCTTTGCAAGGCCTTTTGTGACCTAGCCTGTTTTCTGTGTTTTCCTCCCCAGATATTTCCCCAGAGAACCAATGACCTTATGAAAAGGTTTTGTTCCGTCATGAAATCTCGGCATCTCTTTCTTTTGATATACCTCACAGCCAACCAGTGGGGTACGTACAGACAGTGACTGCATCTCTCATTATGTGTCTAAACGTTTGACTGCTATTGTAGGTTGTCTGGACAAATGTTTACAGTAATGCTCTGCTAATTCTCTGTCATAAAATGGATACAAGGCTCATATACTTATGAAGTAAGTATTTTATATATTAAAAAATATTTATACTTTGGGACTCATGAACTATGTCCCTATATCTGTTTCCTCAGATACATCAGTTGCACAAACGTAAGTAGAAGTCAGAAACTGATAGGCTTGAAATAACTTTCAGTTTTCCCACAAGCGATATTTTAATAATTTAACCTTAAAATATGTTTATAAATTATAATAATAATAATAATTATTATTATTATTATAAATTATGTTCCTTCAATTATGATAAAAAAATTATAATTCCTGTAATACTTCACTCCCACTGCCGGTCATGTCTTTGTGCTTAAGCTATCAGTGAGAAGAATTCCTCTGACACTTTCTTTTGTCTCAATGTTTTCTTTCTTTCACGGGTTGAAATGCACAGAGAAGAAACATGCCTTGTGCAAAAAACATGTGGTCAGGTAAGTCAGCTACACAACCAACCAAGTCTTACAGTAACAGTATACACAGTTATTTACATTACATAAACACATTTAGGAAATTTAATATAATTTATTTTTTAGAATACTTTCAGTGCAATCAGAGTGGTATTCTAGATGATTAAATGATTCAGGTATTTCACTGGGAGACAGGTTAGATGGCCTTTAGTAACTGGTTTGACATACATTAACCATTGATGTCATAACCAGGAAAAATCCTTACAGCCCAGTGATGGTAGTGGGGACAAGCTAAACAAGTGAATGTTCTGTGCCGGTATTATTTAAAAAATGTTATTATTATTTAATAAATAAATATAATAATTGTAGCTGGTACTTATTGCAGAAAACATGATACCGAAATGTACATAATTATCCCTTCAATCTTGAACTTCAGGACTCCGTGTTAGTCCTACTGGTACAGAAAATCTTCACCAACGCTAATATAAAATTTGTATCTTATCTCACTTTTAGAGAACCTCATTGATACTGAAAAAATAGCAAATCGCTGTCATCCATTTTGATTGACATTTCATGTACTTTTCCCTTCGCTTGTAAAATAAAAAAGGCTCCCGATTCCACATCTCAGTTCCTCCAGTGTGTGGGACTGCCACCAACGGACACAGGGACCGACCACATTCACAAGCTGAAAGGACTGATTGAAGCTGCCTGGGACGTGTACATCTTTATGGTAGGACTCTTTCCTGGCAAGACCATGTGAACAATGCAAGCACAGTGGAATGTTCTGGATAAAAAGAACATCATAGAATGTTGGAGTTCAAGTTCTTCTCTGTCTGTGAGAAAGCCGTGTCGTAAGCTGTCTTCCTCGCAGAGTGACAGTGTTAAGTTATGGGGTACTAATTAGCAGAGTGGCACAAAGCCTATCCGTCACAACCAATGTAAATGACACATATACTACTGCAACGGACATTGTTAGACCAGCCTTCACACGTACAGTGCAGGGTGAATGGTATAGAATGGAAACCGTAAATCCTTTTCTCAATATACCTCCAGCACAGTTTTACCCAGGTTTGTAATTCTAAGCATTTAAATTATTTTAATTGTCGCATATATTGCGCTCCCCCTGGTATTCATTTCTATTACTAGTGAAAGCTTGTGCTTCTAGTGAAATTTGGTTCCGAGCAACATTTCTGAGTTATGTGTTGCAATAGAAACACAATGCCTTTCTGGGGTCAGAACAGGGTCTATTTAACACAATCAAAGCAGCCCCAAACATTGACCACTCACTATCTAGAAACCCAGTGCCCACATTCAAGTAGTGTCCTCGTTCCCTCCTCCAGAAATCCAGCGTGGCAGGGGTACCCGTCATGAGTCTGGAAGCCGGGGTGGCGCTGAACACTGGGGGTGAGGCCTTCGAGGACGAAGATCTGGTCCAAATGTGGCTGGAGATCCAATTCAAGCCTCTGCTGACCTCCGTGACCAGGAACTTCCTCTCCTGCCTCAGCACCAAGAACTTCAGCTGCAGCACCTACCAAACGGTGTATGTGTTATTCTTTCTCTCCTCTCTCTATCTCTCTCTCTCTCTCTCTCTCTCTATACATATATATATATATGGCTTTATCTTTCTCTCTCTCTCTCTCTCTCTCTCTCTCTCTCTCTCTCTCTATCCCTATTTCTCACGCTCTATCTCTCTATCTGTATCCTAATGTATGTACTGTATATGTGTCTTTATCTTTCTTTCTATTTCTCTCAGTTTCTCCTTATCTTTCTCTCTCTCACACTTTTTCTCGCTCACTTTCTCGCTCTCTTTCCCCCCTCTTTTTTTCTTCACCTGTATGGCCTGCCTCACTGTAAACTTTACTATTCGTTATTTATAGGGTGAAAGAGTTGAGTCTACATTTCTCAGAAATGGATCCTGCCAGGCAGAAGTGGATTTACATGTTCTTCATGTACCCCTTCCTGTCAATGGAGGGAAGAGCTGGTAGGACAGCGTGTTTATGGAAAATCACAACTACATTGTTAAACAGAGGCAGAAACATATAGTCTTCAGAGATTTACGGACTCATCTCATTAACTCAATTACTAACAGCTGATTTTAGAACTGTTTAGAAGGTTCCGCAATGTGATTTATGTGTGTGTGTGTGTGTGTGTGTGTGTGTGTGGCCGTGTGTGGCCGTGTGCGTGTGTGTGTGTTTAATCCTGTCTGTCCAGGCTGTGCAATGCCTGAGGAGGACAGCGAGGGTTGGCTGATGAAGAACTTTGGTTCGTTCAGAGCTATGGCCCGTGTGGAGCACTTTGACAAACTCAACATGGCCTTCAGCGGAGTAAGCTCCTACTCTATACCTAATGGCTGTACTTACAGTTCACCAAACAGCCTCTCACTAACTCTAACTTTCCCCTCCGCTTTCTGCTTCCGGCAGCTGGAAGTCCTGCACCTCCTCTCTCCGGAGCAGAAGGCAGAGCTCCTGCTGAGGCCCGAGGTCGCCGGCCTGGAGAACGGGACCCTCAGCCTGGTTTTCCAAAGCCTGATGGGGGATGGAAACCCCCAGCCTCCCAGCCTCCCTGTTGGGAACAACACCTGGATGACTACTGGATATCCACATTCCTACTCCCAGGGACACGCACCTGACCCTTATTCACCCTCTTCTTACTACCAACCACCCCCACCTCAGTACAACCTCAGAGAGGTACGTATCGAAATGTAACTCGCTTTGTATCCGTGGAGAGAGATCCCCCTGTCAGTGAAATAGTCTGTCAGTATGCCAGTCAGTTACAGCTAAAGACACCCTGTCCAAGTCATGCAGTCAGGAGCCACTCAGGGCCCCTTCAACAGTTCCAAAGTAATTTCAAGGGGATTCTGTACCCCTCGCAGTTTAACTATCAATGGACTTGGAGGGTTTTCTCAGCTGTGTTTCATTGTGTCCACTTTTAGGTGTTAGGTGGATTCATGAGTGCTTTCCGACCTATTGGGAGCTTCGTCAGGGGTTTTGTAACCCTCACCCACGAGGTAAAACAGTCACAGACTATAAGCACAAGCACATAAGCCTCCTTCTGCCTGCTGAGCTGGCAAGTAGACAGGACATGCTGTACTTGTTAACCTAAAGGATTTTTCCTTTTCCGATCTTCTGAATCTCTCACTCCCAGAGGAACATTTCTGAGATAAGGAGCACGACTCTGATCCAGCTCCTGATCAACACTACTCTAGCCGAGTTGGCATCCCAATACAAGACCCCGAATGAGACAGTGGCCCCTTCTGACGCGTTGGATGTGACCGAGGTGGAGAAATGGTACGGGGACGTCGTGCTGCCGCTGCTGCCGACGTTCTTACCTCGCGAGGAGATTGACAGCCCATTCCTCCGGGCCGTCTTCCACAGCGTGTTGTAAGTGAAACAAATGGTTACATTACTTTGAGTTTCTCTTGTCCTGTCATCCCCTGCTTGTGTTGAGGCATGAATGCCATGTACAGGCTAATTGATTTGAGCTTTGCTGAACGCAGCTACCTGGACACAGACACAGAGGTTGTGAACAGGAGCATGGACGTGTGCAGCATCACCCTGGAGGAGAAATCATGTGGCGTGAGTTGGTTCACTCTACTGTGACTGAATTAACACATACCCACGATGAAGGTTTAGTAACATGGACTTTCCATTATAAAACTAATAAAACCACTACATTATATACCGATTACATTAACTTTCGCCCTTCTCTCTATTTCTTTTCAAATCTCTATCTGTCCTTTCTCTATTATTATTTTCTCTCTTTATTTTATTTTCCACTTTGATCTCTTCCCTAGATGACCAATGTGGTGGAGAATGTGGCTCGGGTTATGCACTGCGTTGCCAGTAGCAACCTGACTATGTCAGAGGAGACGATGATGAGGCTGGTGGCAGAGCTGACAGGAAGGCTCAACTCCATGGTCAAACAGTTCTCCACAGCTGTATGTATTAGCTAAATAATGGTTGACATGATCAGTTACAGTAGACTTGCGACCTGTCCAGGGTGTGCCCCGCCTCTCGCCCTGTGTCGGCTGGGATAGGCTCTAGCCCCCCCGCGACCCTGCAAAGGATAAGCGTTATAGCTAATTGATGGATGGATGATCAGTTGGTTGCAGGAAGTAGTTAACCCTTTATAATGGGTTATATTGGGTTTATATTGATTAAATAGGACTTATAGATACAGCTTCTACAGATGATCAAACAGCATTAATACAAAAGTAATAGACTGAAATAGAGACAATTATTCTCCATTCCTGGCTTTTTCTAGAACTTCACCGAGGTGGCGTTTGACTTCGGGGAGGTGTTCCTGCCAGAGGGCTCTGGCTCTCCCCCTAAGGAGAAACTTGATGATCCTGCCTTTGTCACACTCTGGTTCCACGTCAAGCTGATGCCCCTGCTGCCTACAGTCCCTGAAAGCCTCCTGTCCTGCCTCAGCGCCAAGAACTTCACCTTCCCTGCCTACCACACTCTGTAAATAACAGTTGGTTACAATTACTTTCACAATACATATACATGCTTGTATAGAAATATTAACAAATTGTTTGTGCGTCAATTTACGGCACAAAACGAAAAATTTTTAATCTTGATACCATATCGATCATTATGGTTTTCTGATGGTTGTCCCTGGTCGTCCCTGCGGTTATCAGGGTGAGGGAGCTAAGTCTACAGATGCGCATGTTGGATGGAGATGTCCACAGTCCTCAGATGAACAGCCGCAGGATTTACCAGCATTTTGTTTACCCCTTCCTGCTGCTTCACACCACCTCAGGTCAGTGTTCCCACTGTTAGCATTGTACAGTAATTACAGTCAGAATATTGGTTTGTTGTTTTTGTTTTTTCATTATTGTTCATCAAAGATAGAGTTTATAATGAAATGTTCAATTGCACTGGTATATTTGGTCAACATAAGGTCCCATTGAAAATTGTGGCGTTCCATAATGTTATTACTCTTTTCCTTTACTTGCCATAGACCCACAATATTCTACCTCAACTGGAAACAGTACAGAGTGGCTGGCAACAAACTTTGGTTTCTTCTCCATGTTTGCCTCACTCAGAGACCTCTATGATCTAAACGCCAACTTTTCTGCGGTAAGACCTCAACCGCTTTGAAACATTGGATTGGATTCATATATATATCTATGTCTATATCTATGTATATATATATCTATAAATATCACTTTAATGTAACTCAAGTCGATCTTGTTATGGACATAATCTTACAAACTTCCTTTTTATATCTGCCCTTCCTGTTCAGCTCGAGGCTTTGGAGTTCCTGTCTCCAAACCAAACTGCAGGGCTGCTCGTTTTGCCTCTTCCTACCCCTCCAGAAAAAGAGGTTGTGGTCTACAGAGTGTTTAATTACCTGACAGGGTCCCCAACACAGAGAAGACTTCCAGAAGTCCTGTACTATCTTTCCCAGCTAGTAGTGGAGGTATCATTTTGGAGATCATCGTTTGCCAGTTATAGAGTTTTAGTGTAATGTGTAATAGTGATTGTTTGAGTTAACTAACAAGGTTTTCTTTTTCCAGATTAGACCACCCTGTGCTGTCTACAAACCTGTGTAAGTGCATTTAGGTTCCACGTATAACTACCTAAATATTATACACACAAATTATTGAATAAAATTAAGCAAATTGAACGTGTTTTCAAACATGGAAACAGAGACTATTCAGTATTGACATTGAATTGAGAATTGTTTGTTGTGAATGGTGTTTTTTGTTTTGCTATGTTTCTCTTTCTTAGTTTTGAGAGTCTATACCTGGCCTTAACAACTGTACCTTCAGAGATAGAGCCTGTTATCTGGGCTACTATCGATGACCTGATGAATACCGCTCCAGGGGGTTAGTCTCACAAACACACACACATACACATACACACACACACACACACACACACACACACACACACACACACACACACACACACACACATTATATTAATATGTATTATGAGTGTTTATTGCAATAATGTTGTTTGCAAATTGTTGGAGCAAGTTGTTACTGAGTGATCTCTGTATTTCTATTCTTACAGATTGTCTGCCAGACAGTGTAAAGGTAAAAGACATTTATACAAGCTGTACATTACAATTTTACACATGAACAAATTTTTTTATTTAACTTGTACTGAAATACTACTGTTTTCACTCCTTAAAGTGTCCAGTTACACCTTTCAATGGTAAGTTGGAAAGGTTCATTAAAGTAATGTGTATTACATTCAGAACAGATTTTATATTTCCCACTGAGATGTGCTAATCAAAAACTTAACAAAACAAAATAAAAAAATTTATTTTATTTTTTATTTTATTTTTAATATTTTACAGAAACCAGAGTGTGTGAAAGAATCAACAGGTAATTAATTCTTTATCAACTCCTTCAAATACTTACTCCTGTCTTGAGACTGTTTTGGCAACATCATCGGGTCATGATATTGGCATTAACTTGAAATAACGTAAAATATTTACAGTGACAAACTGGAGCAATATTTGAACACATCAACCTCAATGGATGTTCAATGCAATTTCACACTGGAAGAATATGCTTGTTCATCGGTATGAATCAATGTTCTTTTGCTTTTTTTCCATCTGTGGAGCATCCTCATTTCTCAAAATTACTGATATTTTAGACCTTTGTCATAAAGGTTAAAACGTGGATTAATATGGCTAAGATTGAATTCTATAAAAAAATGTATGTATCTTTTTTTCTTGCAAAGTTGAAAGACTTCACAGCCAATCAGCTGGTGTCTCTACTGGAGTGTAAACTGCCTGGCAACAGAAGCAGCAACTCTAAAGAGACCTGGAAGCTGCTACTCACCAAGCTGTCCTCTGTCCTGGACCCAGCTCTGGACATGCTCGCTAACATGGTAGGCTTTTATGCTTCATGTCCATTTTCTACAACAATATTGTAAAGTATACATTTGACAAACGTTTCCCTTCTCTTTTAATCAGTCAATGAACATAAGTGGCCCATCTGCTTCTGAAGTGCTGGATGTGATTGGAGAGATGAGAGTGTCCTTATTGACTGAGGACCAGTTGAGAGACAGTGACGTCATCAGGACGTGGTTCTCTGGTCGTCTGAGAGGGTTCCTGTCCTCAGCATCAGGAGGGTTCCTACACTGCCTCAGCAGCAGGAACTTCAGCTGTCAGTCATACCAACAA
>JAVQIZ010013739.1:0-22495 GCA_036023535.2 Galaxias brevipinnis | reverse complement strand
TGACATAAATAATGCTTGCACAAATGGAAAATGAGGATACATTTTTTTATATTGCATTTTCATTTTCAAGTTTGAATTAACATTTGAATATTGTCCGCAGTATGGCGGGGTAGGACATTGAAAATTTTATGTCAAACAGCTTGTGCATTTGCATTTGAATACTGACACAGAATGCCCATTGAAGCATTTGAAAATGCAAATGCAAATGAGATTATTGCATTTTAATTTACATTTTGTCTCAAATAACACATACAAATGTGGAAAGTGATAATGCTATTGTTGAATTGCATTTGCATTTTCAAGTTTACATTATAATTTGAATAGAGTCCCTTATGGGCTTCCATACACTTTTGGCGTCAACATGAAAATTCAAATGCAATCTCTCAGTCCTCTCATCAAGGTGGGTCTTTATTTAGGACCTCACTTTGGTCACTTAGTACAGGGCTAGCAATAGCTAGCGGCGCGTCCGGTGCGCCGGGAGATAACCACTTTGGCTGCTTGACAGCAACCTCATTTTGCCATTAACAGAGGTTCGCGACAGAGCAGAGAAAGTATGAAAGTATTGCAGAGTAGGCCTACTCCATTTCTGGCACCGACGTGGACATATCTCCTGCACCGAGAAGGCCCCGAACCAGCCAAGTCTCTGCCATTGCCACAGAGACGAACACTCAGTGTTCCTAACTCTTGAAAGACAAATAAGCAACCTCACCGTAAAAAAAAAGCCCAAAACAAGTGCAACACTACTATGGCCACAAATTTATAATACAACATTATTAAAACTAGAGGGGTGTGAACGTTTATGAAAACATTTAGGCCTAAACGTTTTCCATAAGATATTTCCAGCGTTTATAAATCACCTTCTAATTTAATAGCTTTGTGCAATCTTGAGTGGTAGGCCTACAATCGTGCCTTCATATTATCACCCATATCCCATATTGTGCTATAGCCTACGTTGATTCGGAAAAATTCTGATAATTAATATTGTGTTAAATGCACGTGAAAGAGTAGAAAATAATGCAATTACGCGCAATCTATTAGCCTACAGCAAGCGTTCTGCTATTTGGCTGTCTCTGCTTCACTTCGTTTGAGCGCTGTCATTGTGAATAATTAGAGAGAGATTTTAATAGATATAATTATTTTTAACAAATGCGAAAAAAATAAAACTAAGGACTTGCGAAATAGTAGCTCCAACGAGTTGGTAAAACTTGTAAAAGTAAATGAACCAAGTTACTGAACAAGGAAGTGACGTCCTGACGTAAGACCCGCCTTGATAAGAGGACTGACAGATTGCATTTGAATTTTCATGTTGATGCCAAAAGTGCGTGGTGACTTGTAAATGTAAATGCAATAGACTAGTAGCGCTGATTCGCTTATTGCATTTGAACATTGTCCTCTGCACAGCGTAGTGCTGTAGATGAAAGTGAGATGTAAATGAAATGTCAAATGCCATAATCCTTTTCATTTTCAGATTGTTAGAGAATTGCATTTTAATTTTAATGGTGACATAAATAATGCTTGCACTAATGGTACATTTTTTATATTGCATTTTCATTTTCAAATTTGAATTTTACATTTCAATACTGTCCGTAGAACTGCAGGGAATGACTTTGAAAATTAAATGTCGAACATGTTTTTCTTTTTCATTTGAAATGTGGCGCACATTGGCCGTACACCAACGTGAAAATCAAATAAAAATTACAAACCAATTATTGCTTTAACATTTTCGAGTTTGACTTTTCATTAGAATTTTGGCCGCTATAGACTTCCATATGCCTAGCTATTGATTATCCATCACAATACAAATCTAACCATAATCGAATTAGTCACAATTAAGATATCGTTCTTATCACTGCCAAGACAGAATTAAGTAATTCAAAGTGCCAAATGCATACCATGCTTTGAGGGGCGGATCTCTGAAGTCCAGACTGCGATTGATTTGATATTTGGGCCACTTTCTAGGTTCAATTTAAAGCTCTCTTGCGATGTATGCATTTTAAACACAATTAAAGTATTTGAAGCATATTTTAAGTAATCTATTATTGACTGATCGAAGCCGTCGCTCAGGGTCAGGTGCCCTGAGGGGTTGTCTTCAAAATGAGACCGTTAAAAAAGTTTAACCGTTAAATATATTGGTAAGGGCCCTGCATTTTAGCTTAAACACAAGGGACACACCACTTTTGAGCACACTTTTATGTTATAAACAATTGACATATGAGAATATTTAATTGTCACTGGTTTAAGATGTGCTTAACCCAGTCCATCAATCGTTTCATGTTAAATAAAAAAACATCTGCTTAAAGTAAAGGATTTTTTCAAGTAAGCACAAAACCTACAATCTTTGGAAGCTAACTGAATTAGTAAGAGCTCTATAGATATTAACACTTATAGGACGTGAAAGTAAGTATCACCTTTTAATGATTTAAAAGACTCGGATGAACAAAAACTTTATATATATATATATATATAATCAAAAACAATATCTGTATTGTTTCAAAATGCCACACAGCACAATTTTCCCCACTGCCTCTTCGATTATCTATATTGTGGCCAGAATGCTTGACCTGCCTATTAATATAGCTCTACAGGTTATGGAGGGTGACACACAGTATTGGGTGTGAGTAAAATGTAGTGATATGGAGTTCAATTGTCAGCCTCTGGGTCGGTGGAGAGGGTTATTTGCAGAGGAAGAGGATGAATGTATTTTATAGTGTGTTATGGCCCAGCAGGTTGTGTAAACAGTTGCCAGGTTCAGATTCCAAGAAACTCATCCGAGGGTTGCCTCTAAAACCCAGAGAGAACCCCGATAAATCACACACTATCAGACTTGCTTGTTGTAAAATTAAGAGGGAAAGATTAAGCAAATACATGCGAGAGGACGAGGCTGCAGTGCCAAAGGACAAACACATGTTCACATTCACACCTACCGGGGGAGTTCTCCTTCCTGTTATCCTGTGTGAAACGAATAGCGGTCTGTCCAAAGGGGCTCCTCTTAATACCAGTGGTCTTCTTTAAGATCTCCAGAGCGCAGCGTGGGTCATTGTACACACCTACAGGAGGTGCCACCTCCTTTACTGGGATGAACCTCTAAGTGGGACGAACATAGGAAGGAAAAGTTATATTCCTAGTTATATTGCAAAATTACATCGTATAAAGGTAAAAGATCAGATGTCAAAGCTCTTCTAAAAGTTCCAAGATCTACAGTAACAACCAGGGGCGATATAGCCTTTGCTTCCAAAGTTCTCGTGTCTGTTGACAAGACCAAAGTTATTTGCAGGTACTGTCGATAAAACTGATTACTACAGGCAGGCACTAACTAGCCATCAGAAAGTTCGGGAATTTTCCCGGTGGGCAAGTCCTTTTTTTTCCCAACCCAGGCATTATATTCTATAGGTAATTTTAGCAGCAGCGTCATGGCTTGTGAAATCTGTAATAGCAGGTAACAGTTGCCATCACAAGTGTCTTGCACTCGGGCAGTTAGTAGGTTATCTAGCCCTCTATAAAGGTTGGCAATATCCTTGATAGACTTGGCACAATTGTTGCCCACTTTTTAGAAAATCCGCATGCGTCTTTGTGGCTGTATTGATATGCTAGTTGAAGATATGTAACTTTTGTTTTTACTATTGTGAGAAGTGCTGGAGTGTTGTCATTCTGCTGGAATGAGGACAAAGCGGTGGGTGAGGCTGAGGAATTGGGAAGGCTCATATTTGACCAACTATCATCAACGACCATGGAGTACGTTATGTTCATAACAGCAATATAAGCACTGACCGCAGACAATAACGCACATCTAATAAAGCAACAGTAAAAGTAAAAGTAGGCCAACTAGACCTACTGTTTAATATTTTACCAACTATCATACTTGTTTTAATGACCACGGAGGACAATGTAACATAAATAATATGCACTAATCGCAAACTATAACAGCTATGGCTGTGGCAGGTGGTTAGAAATTGAGTCTTGACAATCCCACACTTTAAAAAGCAAGCATTTACATTATCCCATTCTACAGAATTATGTTCCTATTGCTAGGCAAGACCAACCCAACAGCTACAGTGTAGTCACCGACAGCTGTATTCACGCAGCAGTGAAGAAAATTGCGTGGTGTACCGTTTTGAAACTGTTTGAATCAACACAAATATAACGTTTTTGTTGATCTGAGTCTTTTAAGTCATTCCAGAGAAATACTTAGTTTCACACAATAGAAGTGTTTATATCTATAGATCTCTTGCTAATTCGCAGTTAGCTTCCGAAGAACGTAGATTTTGTTGTTATATGAAAAAATCCTCAACTTTGAGTAGTTTCATATTGATAAAACAATATACTGTATGTTTATTTAATATCCAACGATTGATGGAATATATTCTTAAATCACTGATAATTCCAGCTTTCCATATTTCTACTGTTAATAACATAATTTTGTAATTTCAAAACGCCTCTGCATGGTGGTCAACGCTGGGCTTGGTCGTAACGCTCTATTTTTTGTCTCAAACAGGCACAAAAAAGTCCAGCACTCCTTGTCTTCAAATGAATTTGCCTCTGTGTTCCCATTATTTTTGACAGTAAAACTATGATTCATTTAGAAGTAAACGCCTGTCCGGACATGACCTTACGGGGACTAAACCAATCAGTAAACAAACATATATTTAAAATAAGTGTCATGTACTTTACTTGAATCGCTATACTTGAACTTTGATCAAAAAGTTCCATCGTGGCCTATCGTCTATCTCTACTACAGCTTGCTAGCAAGTTTCTGTTTAGATTTCAGTCGCATTGACTGAAATCCATAAAGCAAGACATATTTTCTCATCTTTTATGCATGGTTATGTCAGTCAGTTTAGCTAATATTACATAGGCCTATAACACATTGAATTTTAACTTTAGCTATGCTGATTGATTGTGAATGTAAGTGATGCTCATCGGTAACGTTATCTGTATCAAGATAAAAGGCATCCTAGTTGTTGCATTCTTGAGCCGGATAATTTTAAGCAGGCCTATCAAGGCAATTAAGAATATATTAATGATCCCAGTGGATTTCTAAAACTTTTCATATTTAAAATACTTCTGCTAATGAAGAACTATGCTTGATAAGAGTTTGAGGTATATAAATTGCCGTGAGAAAATCTGGACCTTTCCATTCATCTTTTGTTTTCCTGTATGTCCACCAAAGCATTGGTTTCCTCAAAGATTGTGTTGAGTGGCATGTCCAGTATTTGTGACCACGGATGCGTGCATGAAAAATCAGTGCATCAAGAAAACAAGAAAACCTATTTATTAGTCACATGGTTTATTGTCTTGTTTAGCCCCTAGGTTTGCAGAGCAGACTGCAGAAATGAGCAGATCGGCTACTCGTAGACAGCTAAAATACAAGATCAATACAATACAAGATCATCGTCATTATAAATTAAATATAGGCTATAATATAGGAGTTTGTTGGATGGAGAGTGGTGACTTGCAAGCACGAATCAGCTATAACTGTGGGGGAGGCAAGGAAAACGAAAGTATTTCAATGAGAGTATATGCCTGTTAATTGCAGCTTTATAGGCTAAATAAGCAGATTATGTACAAATAATATTGAGCAATTATCTTGCAATGGGATCTATATTTTACGGAGATAGTTCTCACTGAAATGTATCTTCGACACGGTGACTATCTGGCACTGATTATGGTGTGCAAATGCAATTGCAAGCAGTAGGCTGTTGTTTGGAGCCGTAATTTTTGTTGTTTAGGGCCGCGTCCTGAAAAAGCTAAAACGATGACACGTTTGCAGTTTTCAGAGTACACGTTTTTAATATTGTAGCCTTAATTTAGGTGAATGACCATATAACTGTAAAGGCAGTGAGTTTTTCAAAGTATTTGTAGCAACATATCCATTATTTGTCCCACGATAAAGAAGTAAACTAATGTCAAAGTTGCCCAAAGGAGGTTTGAGCTTTTTGAAGACGGTGCTTGGCTACAAGGACGAAACTCTGTAAAATTAAAAACCTTTTTTACACTCTAAACAGTCACTCTAAACAGTCACTTCTAGAAAAACTTAAAATGTATGAATTTGTTTTTATTAATAAACGTTTAGTGAGCAACAAAAAATTTGGAGCATTCTCTGTTCAATCACTTGATTTATAAAAACTGAAAACAGGTTTGTCCTGCTTACCATTAGATTATAATGAAGTGGCCCTAACAATCTAATGCCAATAAGCAATCCTGTCAACAAACTGGACTGCAGTCCACTTGTATTGCAGGGGCAGGTTTTGCGCGCAACGGCGGTAGGTCTAATAACTAAGACGCATCACATCGCATTTGCTCAGGGAAATGCATTTTCTAGTTACAATTGGATTTGGCAACATTATTGCTGATTAGTTTACATTTAGTTTTCTGCTCAGTTTTTTTCCGATCTGTGTGTGCATCACAGATCGGGGGTGAAAAAGTAGGGAGTATGTAGCAGAATGACAAATGTAGAATGACAAATGTAAAATTACAAATTTTAAATTTTCGAAAACAAGTTTTGAATTTTGCCTCACACAGAAGTGTGGCAAAGATTCAGAAAGCATGAACAAAGTTTACTGGAGGTTTTTGAAACTTTGGTATTTGGAATGTAATGTAATATTAGTTAAGGTTTTGGATTTTGAAATTGTCGTTTTTTGTTTTTTTTTTTACTTCTGTAATTTTTGTTGGGCTGTTGACTTTTATTGGTCCTGAAAATGCATGGGCAGGACTGTGAAATGTGACGGGTTACAGAGCTACAAAGGATTGTCAGAAGGAACAGTGACGTGGTAGACTTTCAGCAAATTGGACATTTGAGGCTAAGTACATGCTGAAACTTTTTTCTCATTTAGCAAGAGGGTCTTGTGTTTGTTTTATTTGTTGGGGGTTTTGGTATATTGGGTTTTGATAGGTGGAGTCCAGCAGGAGTTAGGGGTCGTTTGACAGACGACACATGAGAAAGCTGACTGTAAGGTGGTTCCGGCTCCAACCAAGCGGAGTCAACGGAGGAGCACAGAGAGAGATCCCTCATCCAAGGGGGGTTGAGACTCATCAGACGCCATGCAGCAGAGGTTGACTGTCACAATATCCAACCGTGGGATTGACTTCAACAGAACAAGAGTGATCAACCACCAAAAGCTACATGGGGAGTGGGACTGAGTCCTCCTCCGACAGTAGCTTGCCACGGCTCCAACTAAGTCAACCCAACTTTCCAGATAGACAACTGAAGTATAGGCTAATGCTTCGTCTAAGGTGACCAACATGACACATCAAGGAAAGAAGATGCTGTACAGCACTTTGTGTACAAGGACATGAAGATTGGTAAAATCAAAGAACCTATCCGACTGTTATGTTTGTTCTTGTTCTTGTGAGTGCTTGTGGAACATCTAACCTAACACTCACCTCACATTGACCTATTTGAAGTACTGATTGATGAGGATTTAATCTTAAATAGATTAACCCTTTACAACTATTGTACCCCATATTAGTTTATGGCAAGAGGGGCCTGGGGACATGGCTAATGTAGTTTCAGTTAACTAGTTTTCATGTGGTTGGCACTCACGTCAAAATTGAGATGCACTCTTTTGAAGGAAAGGAAGAGTGGGTGCTACCCTTTGAAATAATGGTTCTTTAGACAAATATTGATGATTGACTGTTTATCGACTGTGCTATGGCTTTTACTTACACAAATTACGAGATGTAAAAGTTGATGTTTTTTACATTCTGATCCTTTCTATATTTTTCTATTTTACTTAAATACCATTATATAATCTTATTGTTTATTCTGCAAAGTCTTTCTGAAGTATTTTTCATTTGGTTATCATTAATGATGAAAAAGGGGGGAATTTAACGGGAAATATATTGCAATGACTTGTTTAATTGATTCTTTCTACTGATTTATGAGACAGCTGTAGATCATAAACTGAGGAGTAACTTGTGACCTTGTGATACGAGCAGGAAACATTGTAATTCTTGTCAAAAGGATTACACCTAATGTCATCTTGTTTAAGTTAGAGTCAGGGTTCTTGTGTTTTATCACTTTGTTTGCACACATGACTGAATCAGTGGAATGCAGGGACGGGAGAAGGACACACCTCTGTTTATATACAAGAAAGCTGGTAACAGAATAATGTTATCACTTCATTCGAGCAGCATTTTAAACGCTGCGTGGGGTTATTCTTTTGCAAAATGTTTGATCCTTTGTGCAGAATTACTTTCTTAAATAAAACATTTGTATTGAACTTTATACCCTGATCTCCTCATGTTTATTATTAGAATTTCCATTACAACCCCACGCTAAACCAAGACGTGTTGGGATCCAATCACTCACTTGCTGATGTAAATTTAGGAGAGTATCTATCCACTAGGGCTGACCCGAATGCTTCGATGCTTCGATCATTGCCATGGAAATCGATTTCCAAATGAGAATTCCAAGGTTGCAGAGTATTTTTTTTAATCCCAAATACCACATAAGAACAGTTCGCGTAATCCTACATTATTCATTAGCCTATGCATCAGCATTAATTAGTAGTTATTATTATTTGACAAGAACATTTAACCCCAGCATAGTGTTGTGCCTCTGATCTAACCATTACCAGCACTGAAACTGGGAGTTTGACCATGTGACAAGCTTACATAATTTTCTGCTTACATACAAAGCGGCCTTTTGGTGTTTTCCAATGGTATGCAATAGTAGTTTATGCTTCCTAAAAGCAAATAAGTGAATGTGTGAGAAATATGAGGCATGAGAGCATGTGAAAAAGATAACTTGTAGCTGGTGTTTGATTCAATAAAAGTTTGAGGAACAGTATAGGAATGTTGTTACAGAAGCCATTTTATAAAATATGTTGGGATAGGTGATACATGTATTCATTTGTACAGGCATATGAGCAAGACCGTTTTTTTTTTATCCTATAATTTATCTGATTACAATTGTTGCGCGTAGTTAGGATCCCACTAACATGGCTTAGAATGCATGGGGCCACCAAGCAAGCTTTAATAACGTTATTATAACTGGAAAACATTAGTTAGCTAACAATATTAATGAAACATAATGAGATTCGAACACATATGGTAAGCTGAAGATTAGTCTGGCTGAACAGATGTTATATGGTGTAATAAGCCTGCCACTGGCACTGACTGTTTCGGTCGGCACCAATCAGAATCAATCCAGAATCCTCCACTTACGCTATTTGCGAGTTACAGTTTTTAAGTTCTTGCCACTACAGGAAACAACGTCGACCTCTGAGCTAGCAACCTACCCACTAAAAATGGCAAAGTTTTACAAAAAATTGGGTCGTGAAACTATGGTATATTAAGTGCTAAATGTATATACCTTTTTGTAATCAAGCATGTGTAATCAATGTTAAAGGTCATTCAGTAAATATACCATTTTAATAATACATTCAGTTAATAAATAGAGTTATCAGAAGAGGCAGAGAATGTGTGATTCTAAGAGTACAGCTGTGTTTGGGGTATGGTATATTGAAGGCCCCAATGTGTGAAGTATAAACAAGAATATCCTGTCTGGTTGGCCTCCAAGACACTTAAGGTCAACCTAAGGTCAAAAAGCAGGGAAAGAATGTAGATAATTGACAGATTCTTAAATATACAGGAGATGGAAAGTTCCAAATTGACAGATTCAAAATTATAAGGGCAGTTAAAGAAGTCATGATAAACAACTTGGAGGAACAGATAGGCACATGTATGAGGAAAGGGTAAAATATTTCACCATTTGCTGTTCTGATCAGAAAATGAAAGGGGGTCAATGGATTCTGTTCTCGGAATTTATGATAGGTAAAGGATAGGGCCGGTCATAAAAAGGGGTAAACTTTAAGGTTTATGGGACCAACGGTCCCCAGGAAACGGATGTATTGGGATGATCGAAAACGGATATTGTAAATTTTGCATATTGGGGAGTTGCCAAAGGTTTGGGGGCTGTTGTGAAATGATTAGTTGTAAAGATTTACAAAGAATATGTTTAGAAAATGTTTGCCCACCAGTTATGGAAAAAGTTTCATATTTCTAAGCATGGCATATTGTCTGCAGACAGTGAGCTAGTAAGTGTCAACACAGCCACGCCATGGTTTTGATATGTCCCTCTTGGTCGCGATAGTGGAGGCCTAGGTGAAAACCTGCTTTTAGAGCTTGTTAAAAGCAGGGATAACACTAGGCTTGCTACAAAATCAGTATTCTCGGAACAAGCCAATACTTTTGAGTGACTTTGCAGGGAGCTAGAAAGCAAGTTCCCAAGAACAGAAAATGTGGTTATATAATGTAGGGATGTCCCGAGAACCGATACTTTGGTACCATGTCGATGCCAAAATTCTAAAAACGTGACGGTACTCGTTTTCTACAGTACCGAAGGTACCGGCTGCAGTGATGTAAGCAAACAAACAAGAGCAAAAAGACGTTGCTTTGGTTGTTCAATGGTGCGCTGTGTAGCCCCTTTTTTCTAGCTGAATTCTCCAAGGTTAAAACAACCCAGAGTAAACACCTGTAATGTTTTGTCGCGAAGTGTTTGGCTCAATCCAAAATGGTTTTGCCTCACATGTTGTAAGCTACCGCAAACTCAAATCAAAAATCTGAAACGAACAAGCAGGCCTATAGATAGGCAATTGACCAAAAAGAAACAAAACAAACAGGAAAAGTTTGCTTTCTCTTGAAGTATGCTGAGTCCACCCCTGTATATCAAACATTTACCGTGTATTAGCTGTGGTAGTTTACACCCCAATGCATCAGGGGAACATTTGACTCTCATTGTGATCTCTCTTAGACGTGTTATAAAATGTGTGCGTATGTTTCTTTTTATAATTATCTAAAAAAGCCTCTTTTTTGTAATGTTAATAGTTGTTTATTTTAAAAATGCCTGGTACTTTCCCATCATGCGTCCTCCATACTTTAGCCAGGAGAACTCCAGAATAATTCGCTGGTTTAAACAGCGCTAGCCTAGTCTACGTTGTTTTTTTATTTCCTTCTAAGCTTTTATATCTCATTCATACGTTTTCACAAGAACCACCACATTAGTTGAAAACGAAAGTAAACATAAACCCCCCACGCTCCCACAATGCCACATCTTAAAGTAATAGGCTTAATCTTTTTGACACCATATCTCTAAAGGCCTATTTATTATTTCCATGTTTTTCATGTCTTGGCCAGGTACTGCAATTGAAAAGATGTGCCATCATAAAAAAGATTATTGTTAGTAACTAAAAACAATATTGTCTTATATATACTTATATTTTAAATAATTTAATTGCCACTGTTCATTTTTGTGATGTTTGTAATTGTTTCTTTTTATAAATTTTTTTGCTTGAAGGCTACATGTCACTGTTGTTTGTTGTAATGTTTTTAAAAAAGGAGTGTATGCTGAAGTATTTGGGATTGAATTTGTTGTTTATTTTTGGAATTTCACTGGTTTTGGTATTGACTACTACATTTCTGGTATCGTGACATCCCTAATATAGTGTAAGAGTATAGCTGAGTGCTCACAGCTGTAGTTTGGCGTTTTCAGACTTGGTCCTGGACAAGAGTGTGTGTTACCTAGTAGGTGCCAAATATGTCTGCAAACAGATAGACACCTACCAGATACACCAAAGAACCCCGAACTGCACGTTATCAACTTGCTTTAATACCCATTGTCTCTCTTCAGTTGTAATTCTACAACAAAGACACATCTGACAACGTAAGTGCAAATGAGTCGAAGATGGGTGATGTAAAATACTGAGGTAAACAAATGCATAAGAGAAAACAATGTAATTGATTATGTTAAGTTACCTAATTAGTGCTTAAATTATGTAAAACCTATGTGATGAATTAGTGCAAAGGGGAAAAGATGGGATGTAGTGACAGAATAATTGTGAATAGCTTTGACTAGCGTTGATTAGCATTCAAGTCGCACTTCATGCGAGCTTCTGTAGTTCTGTAGTAACATCCTTCCACCGCTGCTATCTTCAGGTGCACAACCCCGCTCATCACTTCAATCTACTGGTCTGTGGAGGGAAACTGACACAGCAGTACGTTTGTGATAGCAAAACATTTTGTCACACCGCCTCAGCTGGATCCGCAACAACCAGAAGTCCATCAAGGCTGAAAAGTACAAGGTCATTGAAGATCCTCTGAACAGTGACACCGAGATGATACCTGGAGGCATCACCATCCGGCCGCAGTCAATTAATGCATCACCACGGTTGTATGCCAAGGAGTTTGAGGATGTGATGGCCTTGGTCTGAATCAAGGGAAAACAAGACTTCTTCTTGACCTTCAACCTGCAACCCCCGGAAAAAAAAAAATACGGCACTACATCACATCGTCTCATCACACGATTCATGGTCCATGTGGGGATTAGAACAATGCCAACCCTTGCATGGCAGACTGGAAATGCACAAAGAACTATCTCAAAGTCCTGCAAGAGAAGACAAGCTTGGACGACTACTATCCTCTATACAGGAGATGGACAGAAGCAGCACCTGGGTCTCCCATTATGAGGACGGTCAGAGGTGGTGTCAACGTATCAGCCAAGAGTGCATGGTTGTGCCTTATGCTTCATATATTCTACTCCAATACGATGCTCACATCAAGCTTGAGATTGTGTGTGCTATCCCCAGTGTAAAGTACCTGTACAAATACCTTGAAAATTCGACCAGGTCAGTGCCTGGGCAGAATCAACATGAGATGCAAGAGGCGTTGCGGCATTATGAGGTGATGCGATATGATCTAGGGCGATGCATCACTGTATCTGAGCTGTACTTTCTCCGCTACCTACAGTACCGTGTGCTTGGCCCAACATGCTTTCAGGACCTCTGATGTATTGGTGATAAGTCAATGAAGACCTACAGACGGGAGACAAATTAAAGGAAAAACCAGTTTCTTAGAATGTGTTGGGCCACCATGTGCCGCCAGAACAGCTTCAATGTACCTTCCATTATCTCTCAAGTCATCAAGTCTCTGGAACTCTACAACATTCTTCCAAAAGATACTCCCTCATTTGGTGTTTTAATGATGGCGGTGGAGAGCGCTGTCTAACACATTGGTCTAAAATCTCCCATAGGTGTTCAATTGTGTTGCGATCTGGTGACTGCAAAGGCCAAAGCATATAATTCACAATTTTCATACTCACACAAACCATTCAGTAACCCCTTGCGCCCTTTGGAAGGGGGCACAATGAGACCACTACCATTAGGATATAAATGCTTCATCATAGGATAAAGGTGATCACCAAGAACAACTTTGTATTGATTTGCAGTGACCCTTCTTCCGCCAAGGGGACAAGTGGACGCAAACCATGTCTGCAAAATGCTCCCCATAGTGTAACAGAGCCAAAGCGTAACAGAGCCACCGGATCCCCTCACTGCATGGGTCAAGTATTCAGGCCTACACTGTTCTCTTGGTGTACGCCACACATGCACTCGCCCACTTGTCGAGAATATGGTGTAGGATTACTCATCTGACCGTATTACTTTTTTCTGCATCTGCGTAGACCCGTGCCTATTGGTTTTTGCACCAAACGTACATTCATCTTTGTAATGAGGGGGTTATGCACTACAACCCTACTATAATATCCATCTCTATGCAATTGTTGACGGACTGTTCTTGCTGACAGTCTTATGTCCTGCCTTGACATTCTCCGTCACCTGAGGATGGGTTGCTCGTCTGTTTTTCCTTACAAATTGCACTAATACGCAAACATCACAGTCATCAAGTCTGTGCCGTCAACCAACATTTTTGACTATTTACCGATGTCTTTCTCACAGATCTAAATGCAGATGTCCCTTTAGTCACTAGTCCTATTGAAACACTAACCAGTCTTTGTGACTGAAGCTCCTGCCATCAGTGCCCCATTCTTAACCCTCTTTCAAAGTTATCTTTTCTCTTACAAAAACAGAATCAATTGGGCCTGCTCGGAGTTTCTATACATGCCATAGAACATGATTGGATGTTTGCTTAGTTCCACCATGCAGTGCACCTGAGTCATCTGCATGTGTTAAGTTATTCAGGTTTTTCCTTTTAATTTGTCACCTGTCTAGCTGGCAGCCTGCATCTCGCATTGCATTGTTGACAATAAAGAGGAGGTGAATTCTGTTATGGAGGAAGCTGCAAAGTTCGTATTTGTCCCGACAATGCGTAATGTATTTGCCTACATGCTCAATGACGAGCAGCGTGTAGTTTTCAATAGAGTGATGGAGAGTGTGGAACAGGGCCTTGGCAAGATGATCACAATTGATGCAAGTGGTGGGACTGGGATAATATTGTCCCACATTCTTGTCAAAGTCCAAGCACTGGGCAAGGTAGCCCTTGCAACAGCTGTGGCTAACCTCGTGCCTAAAGGGACCACATTTCATAGTAGGACCAGATGCCCTCTCATTCTCACTGACGAGTCCTCTTGAAACGTGAGCGAAGAGGACAGCACTGCAACACTCATCAGAATGACACAGGTCATGGTGGTGGATGAGGTGTCAATGATCAACCACCGTGCTTTAGAGGCAGCAGATCGTACATAATAGTGGATAGGTTTTGAGAAGCCATTTGGTGGCATTATGATGGTATTCAGTAGTGACTGTATTGATCGGGCCCAATAATGTCCATTGTCAACTATATAGTTGTTTGAATGAGCAGTTCTTGCTCGATAAATATAAATATCAATGCAATTAGCCTCATTCATCTAGGTGCCACCATGTGGAGCTGCATGTGTTGGCCACTAGATGGGGTCAACCCCACCCCGTATATAACTATGGGGCACCAAATATTAACCCTTGTCCTTTCCTCCAGCAAAAATAAATCCTGTACTGAGACAAGTAAACTTGCATTTATTATAATCTTTTCTAAAGTCACATAGCTATGTACACGGCGTATAACTGGGTATCTAAAATGGTCATTTACATGGGACATTTATTAAAAGGGTTTGTGTAGGTTATTAGAGTCAAGGTGGGACCGGAGTTGAGCAGCAACCACCTGCTCGAGCACTTTGGAAATTAAAGGAAGATTATTGAGGTCCTCAGGATCAGCACCAGGTTTTTTATGAATGGGAAAGATTGCAGCCAATTTGAGAGTGAGGGGTAGGGTTTCAGATGTGAGAGGAGTTGATTATTGTAGTTATCAAGAGGGAGTTGGATGGCAAACAGGCTTTAATGAGGCTTGTGCGGAGAGGATCAAGCTGACATGAGCTCAGAGGTATAGATCGGAGATGCTGGGGTGAAGTCAGATAGGGAGCTGGCGAATGACAGAGGGATCATCCAGTGGGATCATCCAGGATAGGTCTTCTGACGGGGTAACAGATGAGGCCACCTGTAGGTGGATGGTGTTGATTTTGGTGGTATAAAAGTTCACAAAGGCAGTGCAGTTTTCAGTGGAGATATTAGAAGCAAGGGTGCTAGGTGGCCGTAGTAGGTGTCTGACTGTAGAGAAGAGTGCTCTGGTGTTACGTTTTCCTGTAGAGATGATGTTAGCATAATAGGAGGATTTAGCAGCACAGAGTTTTAATTTGTAATTGTGTAGGTGGTCAGACTAATGCTTGGTGTGCACTGACAGTACAGTCTTTTTACACAGCTGCTGAAGACGACGACCAATGGTTTTGGCATAGGAGACAACGCAGGTTTTCAATGGAGCAAGGGAGTCAAGGGCAGAGGAGAGGCAAACATTGTAATTACTAAGTAATTAGGGGAGGAGGATATGGCAGGCCTGGGGTGAGAGTTGATCAGGGTGCCAAGATCAGTAAAATGCTCTCCAGACCAGAGAGACAGGACTGTTATCTTGATCAGATAACGAGGCCTGCCTTTGGGTTTTCTGCATGAGAACAAGTTCATAAAACTGACAATACCTTTTGGGTATGGACAGAGGACCCCTTCAAATGCCAGGAAAGGAGGGGGGAAGCCCCTTCCCAATTTCAATGGAAATGATTCTACCAGAGAGCCAATTTATCTGTCCTAACAACCAAATCAGAATTTTCCAACGATTAAGAGATTGGTTGCTTGATGGAGTAACTAAACAATAATCGAAGGACATTGACAATGAGGAGAATTTAAGTATAATATTATGTTTGTAATCACATGAGTTTATTGAATGTATAATTATGTTTTTGTTTTAGAAGATAACTCTTCTTTTCCAGCAAGTATATATACTGTTTGGTACAAAAACATTCGTAACAAGGAGACATAGACTCAGCATAACTTTGTGGAGCATTTACAAGTTTGATAATAGAAATACATAGATTAAGTCAAAGCTATATTAATTCCATCTGGTCACCTATCTGCTTGCGCACACACCCCCTTTAACTGTTTGATAAAAGCAGACTCAATAGAACAGAACTTGCCGATTAATTTATCTTTGAAGAGGGAAGGCCCTCTCTTTAGAGATTGAAATGATTGCGCAAGATATTTAACCAATGCACTTTGTTCCATACAAGGCCACGATCCATCAACAACTTTGGAATATCTGCTAATAAGGACCGCACAACCTTGCTCATTACCATCAACGGACTTCGAATTCCCCACTGCAAGGCAGTAAACCCCTCGTCACAGAGTAACTTCCGCTATCTTAAAACATTGCATTTGGTGCTTAGCTTATAGCAATTAGCTTCTTCATACTGCTTGGTTTAGAGATCCATACCCATGTTTCATACCTGATCTGCTAACATTCCAAGATCACTATAATTTATTCATTGTAATCTGTACATAACTTGCCTAGAATTAGAAATAAATTTAATTGTTTAAACTCCTGTTTCCTTTTGCATATGATTAATCCGTTCACACAACTAGAATTTACTACTTCAGAATTTAGACTGAAACGTTTAACTTTCATATTTGCTTTAGATTAGATCTGGTTTCCTATCGAGCCATGCAGTAGGCTAAAGCCGTGGGGTGGTGCCCCCTTAATTATTTAATATGACTCAATTATAATATTAATTCATGAATGAATGAATGAATCTATAAATATTGATAGAGCGTTTATTAAATACCTTTACACATATCAAAAAGGAGTAAGACCAATTTCCCTATCTGACCGTTGATCTTTTGTTTTGGTGATGGGGGCATAAACTTTAAAGAGCACAGCTTTGTGGTCGGAGATGGGGAACTCAGAGTTGGTGAGGTTACAGGGAGTAATACCAGTGGAGCAGACTATAATAATAATCTTTATTTGTATAGCGCATAAAATGGCCGTTAGTGTGAGTTCAGAATGTGACATGTTGATTGATACCAAGACAGCCCAGTTGGGAATTTAAATAATATGCAAAGACACTGGGAGAGTCATCAATGTGAATCTTAAGTAGCCCAGTAGGATAACATTGGAGGACGAGAGGACTTGCTTCGTTCAACTGGGAGAAATAATTTGGCGACTGCCAGGTCTCAGCGAAATAAAGGAAGTCAAGCTTTCTGTCAACGATACATTCATAAATCAGCGAGGCCTTGTTGGTGAGAGATCTTACAGTAAAAGTAGAGAGTAGTTTTGCAATGTTGGATGAGACATTTGGCCTTTTTAATCGCTCTACGGTTACAATAAATAAATAAAGAAGTTTGTTTTGCAGCAAGCTATCAAAAGCAGATGGTGCCTTTAAGACTATTATAGTTAGCTACTCACACTTTGGCAAGCTAACGTTCACTTTGCTTTCCGATTCAAGTCACCACAATTGTTTTTAATGTTTAACAAATATAACTTAATTCACATCCAGTATGCACTGTCACAAAGAGTGGTCAATAGCTTGCGTTAGCTGCATCTTGGCAGCTCCGTTGCATTGGTTTATGTATTCTAAAAGGCTCTAAAATATTTGCTGGCTATTGTCCGGCTGTGGGTTTTTGCCTTATGCCGGTTGATTCTGTTGAATTACGATAAACTTGGTTTGATACGCAAAGGTTGAGCTATGAGTTAAGATGACAGGGCAGTTATAAGAGTCCATCCTACACTACCACAAACGCAAGCACCTTGGTCCTTCATTCAAGGTCCAGTAGAGGCCTAAAGATTTCCCCATTAATTTTCTATGGGCAAATGAACCGAGTAAGAAATCAATTTAACGACTGAGCTGGGGCGCCCTGTCCTATCTAATAAAGCTGAAAAGCCATAATATATATATATATATATATATGTATATATATATATATATACAAATAAATAAAACAATAATGATTCAGCTGACTCATTAGCTATATACAAGTGCACTGCACGGCATTAGTACGGACCTGTTGGCGCTTCGTATGGAAGCGAAATGCTCAAAACTAGTGGTAACGTAGTTAAGGCGCCAAAAATCTGGCTAGTAATGATAAAACTTGCAGTGGGCACACTAATAACAACAAAAACTGAGAGTATAGAAGTGTGCCACTTTCAGTGGGCACACTAATAATAATAAGTATGCAGGAGTACAATAGTGTGCCACTTTCAGTGGGCACACTAATGAGAAATTCAGTTCTGTGTGTTTCAGCAAGTCCTCCCTTGGGATTTTGTGCCACCTGGCTGCATTGAATGTAGGGTGTTAATGGAACAAGAATGTATTGATAAATAAAGGGAACAGCGAACCGCCGCCACAGGAAAATGTACCATCATCTACATTGGTAGTTGGCCACAGCAGCCCAGCTAATACAAGGGAGAAGGTAATCAAACTGCTATAGCCCCTTTAATTAAAGAGTAGGTCACATAAACCATAGAACCATATAAATATATAATTTCTCCACAAGCCAAAACATTTGAAAATATGCTAATATAATAGTTTTAGTTGGAAGAATCCATTTACCAAGTTCAAACATTTGAATATTTTGACGTACATATCATTTGGAAAGGATTATGCATGAATGCATCATTTGACATTTTGCTTTTGTAAATCTTGCTTCATATATTGCAGGTTAAGTCTTTTTGTGTATTTGGTGGGAATTCAACCAACTAATACTATAGCTGCAGAGAGCTGGTAAAGCTAAATAAATGTTGCTACCTGGTCAAGCTGTGAGTCTGAGTTTTCCATGTCAAACACGTACGAAGCATTATCAGGCCCCAGAAGCCTGCGAGCCATACGCTCCTCATAGGACAGTTTCTGCTGCAAGAGAAACAAACACCTGTAGATCAAGCAACCATCCAACAACAGTTTTACAAGACAGTTCATGTATTGGTTATGTGAGCTCTAACAACACCCTGATAACAAACTAAATAACTATACACACTGCATATGTCCAAAGAAGACATAAGGAAAACACATTACAACGAGTAGGCTAGACTACAGTAATGTTCTTCTCTCAGGTCTCCTTAAGAAACGGTTAAACAATTGCAGCACTATCAGAATGCTGCTGCTAGATTTCAAAGAACAAATATTTTCAAATATATTATATATATTAACAAATATTTTCCTCCTGTGTGTGTTGATTAATTCATTTTAAAATAATGTTTTTCACCTATAAGTCAATAAATTGACTGTTGCCAAAATACATTAATGGTATGCTTACATAACATGAACCTTCTAGACCTATCATGTAATCTGGAACAGGTCTATAAACTGTACCCAGAGTTAAATCCAGAAGGTGAAGCAGCTTTTCACTACTATGCAACAAACACAGCTGAGACCAACTTCCAGAAGATCTGAGACTTTTTCCTAGCCTGACTACTTTCAAATCCAAATTAAAAGTGTTCTTATTTGTTTTTATTTTCTTTTTGCTGGATTGTGATTTAATGTTATACCTTAGTAAATGTATTTCATTTAACTATTTTATCATTCGCATCGTTTTTATTTTTTTTCTTATTATTTTGTACTTGCTGTGTAAGTGTCTTCTTTCTTTATGTAAAGCACTTTAAATGGCATGTGTGTCTGAAATGTGCTATACAAATACATTTATCTTGCCTTGATTGTGGACAAAAACCTAGCCTATAAGAAATTTGCTGCTTACTTGTGCACCAAACTGAAGTCTGTTACCTGGCTGTTCCTGCTATGGGCCTCTTTGCAGCGCAGCTTTTTCTCTAGATCCTGGATCAGTGCATCTTTGGAGCCCTGAATCTCCTCATCTGTGGAGCGATTGGAGGGGCACAGGGTCACGGCCTTCCTCATGATAGGCTTCGGCAGACTGCATGGTGGTGGAGAAGAATTTGTGAAAGGTAAAAAGAGAAACAGTGAGGGGAGGATAGAGAAAGACTGTGATGACCATAGAAAGTAATTGTTTCGTTAGTGTGACTGTGACTGTAATGTCTGTTTGTGCACACTCACATGTCAGATATTTTTCTGTAACTAGCTGGAAAGGACACCACCGATGGAGGCTGAAAGGCCTGCGGCGAGGAGGCAGCGTTTGAAACCAAGTTGACGATCGGGGGTTTTGGACCTGAGCACTGGTTAAGATTGGAAGTAGACAGTTCTGCTGGTCCTCGGGGCAGGGGTGAAAGATCAGCAGGGGAAAGGGACTGCATTTGGGGAAGACTGGGAGATTGTTTGGGGAGAGACAGGGAGGACTGGGAAGCCTGAGAAGGCAGGACTGAACATAGAAAGGCAGCTGGTGAAGATATTTCAGGCTGTGCAGGCAAACTGGCACTACCCAGGCCAGTGGCACTAGGCACCCGGGGGATCATTGTGATTGTCGAGCACACAGTGGCAGTTGGCATGGTGGAAGATGAGGAGGCAGCGAGAAAAGTGGGGTTGGGTATAGGAAAACAAGAGGAGCTCAATAAAGATGAGTGGGGGAGAGAATCGGATGGAGCCTTGTAGGAGGCTATAGAGATGAGGTTGGGGGAAAGAGAGGAAGACTTGCTACTTCCATTGAGATGAGACTGGGTCTCTTTAAGGGCCTGAGTCTGAGACTGGGTCTTGATTACAGATTGACACTGGATTGTGGCCTGGGCTTGGTTCCAGGTTTGGATCTGAGGTTGGTTCTGGGGCTGACCCTGAACGCTTTCATAACTAGGGGCCTGGAAGTTGGATTGGGATTGTATAAAGTGCCTGGGCCTGGCATAGTTAAAGACACTGGGGGGGAAGGCGCTGGGAGTGAAGGTGGGCAGGTCTGACATGCTCATGCCTTCTCCAGCCTGAGATTGAGACTGGAAGATGGGCTTGGTATGGGGTCAACAATTCAGGGATTGGTATTTTCTCCTGAATGGGCAGGTGTGACGGGGTTGGGAGTGGAGAGGGTATATAAAGACTGACCTCTGGTGGCCTCAGGAACTTCTGAATTGGGAGCGCTCTCCTTGGTGCAACAGAAAGGGTCTGAAGAGGAGAAACTGGCAGGCTGAAGCTCTGATAAACTGGAAGAGGAAACACAGACACGCCACAACATAGTTTTGCTGTAGTATAGTTGCATTTTTGTACATTTCGGACCTTTAACTAATCGTCATTACAGACATAGAGTTAGCGAATTACTACTTTTTGACGTAATGCATTTTACTAAATACAGGGTTTCAGCCGGCAAAGATTTATCTTTAAATTCAATCAAAAGTTTTCTACACCACAGAAACACCTTCTCTCTATAAAAAAGGTAAAAATACAATTCTTACATTCATCTTTTGTTGGACTCATGCTGCAGCTTGTTTACTCAGTTCAAAAGTCTCCATAACATACCTTTATATTACCCGTAAAACACAGGTAACTTGGGGATATAATTATCTATTTAATCTTTTTGTTAAAAGATCTTTTTTATCTTTTGATTAAGAAGGAAAGTCATAAATGGAGCTAAGCCTTGGCAATGCTAGTTCAGGCAGGCAACTCGGACTTAAGCTATTCTATACATCAAACAAATGTACATACACTCGCTAGTTTAACATGGTTTTTTTAAACCACATTTCCATGACAACGCACACTTCTATTATCAAATGAGTTCCAAAACGAATAGAAAATATGGTCAAGACATTGACAAGGTTAGAAATGCTTTTTATTTGCAATGATAATTTTGCCCTTCAAACTTTGCTTTTGTCAAAGAATCCTCCATTTGCAGAAATTACAGCCTTGCAGACCTTTGGCATTCTAGCTGTCAATTTGTTGAGGAAATCTGAGGACATTTCCCACCCTGCTTCATGAAGCACCTCCCACAAATTGGATTGGCTTGATGGGCACTTCTTATGTATCATTCAGTCAAGCTCAATAGGGTTCAGATCTGGTGACTACGCTGGCCACTCCATTATAGGCAAATACCAGCTGACTGCTTCTTCCCTAAAAAAAGCACTATAAACAAAAAAAAGCTCTATTAACTAAATCCAATGAAGAATTATTATTATTATTATTATTATCATTTTCTTTGACACACATAATGTAAGTAAGAAATAATTAGGTGTGTGTTGATAGTTGTGTTCTGATAGAGAAATTACAGAAAATTACTACATGAAACATGTATCAGATGAAAGCGGTAATGGATCGTCAAAACACATAAGTTTGGTTGGTTATGTCAGTAGGCAGGACAAACGTGTTTTCAGTTTTTTTAAATCAAGTGATTAAACAGTGAATGCTCCAAATTTGTGTTACTTACTAAACGTTTATTAATAAAAACAAATTCGAACATTTTCAGTTTATCTAATAGTGACAGTTTTAGTATCGATAAAAGGTTTTTAATTTTACCGAGTTGATACTTCGGTGTAG
>JAVQIZ010013732.1:0-12647 GCA_036023535.2 Galaxias brevipinnis | reverse complement strand
ATCATTTCCTTTTAATTCAGTATGTGAGTTGTTTTTGTGTTTTATATTTTTGTTTTTATTGTGTTTTATGGTTCTTGTTAACCCTACTGTACAGCACTTTGGTCAACTCCTGTTGTTTTTAAATGTGCTTTATAAATAAATTTGATTTTATTTGATTTGAACAACCTCTAGTCCAAACATCATTATCTCACTCACCAAGAGCTAATCATCTGCTTTGGTCCACCTGTTTGGCTTGTGGACACTCAGATTATGAAGCAAACACACCTATTTTAAACAACGTGCAAGAAAATTGCACACTTTAAACACCTGTGTTCCACCATTTCCAAGAGACATCAGCTTCTCCAATCTCTGTGCTGGAAACTTCCCATCTGATGTCATTGTTGAATAGGAGGAAGCTGATTTCAATGAAGAAATTGTACAATCAGTTGCACATCCTCATTTTCAGTCAGAGGACACTATGATTGCATGAGGCATGGGTGAAGGACGCAAGTCATAGAAAATATTGTTGTGATTGGTGAAAATGAGGACGGGCTCATATTTATAGAAATCCAAATGAAATCCAATTGATTTCCATTAATAGGGCTTATGTTGTCTATTAAATTATAATAATAAAATATATACAGTACTGTGCAAAAGTTTTAGGCAGGTGTGAAAAGTTAGAAAAAATATTATATAAATTATTATTATTATTATTACTTTTTTTTAAATCAATTCATGAAATACAAGGTGAGGGAAAAGCAAATCTGTATCGAATCAACACTTTGGTGTTACCACCCTTCTCCTTCCACAAAACAGTATCCCCTGCCTAAAACTTATGCACAGTACTGTACCTTGTTCATTCAATGTGTTCATTCCTTATATTGAGTCATGGAGAAAAACAACACTGTTGTAGTGATCAAGAGTAACTGCTGTCATTATTTGCCCCCCCCCCACACACACACACACATGCACACACACACCCCTCACCATAGAGTAATGGAGGAGATGGCTAGTCACCCTTATAACTGTACCAAAAGTCTTCCTACACGGAGACGCAAAACAGGCGTATCGAACATCTTTATAGCTGTGTGGTTGAGACTAAGGCAGACCAATGGTTTATGTGAAGGAAGATGAAATTCAAATCTGAAAATGATTTTCATTCGTTTATGTTGGACATGGTTGGACTGATTGGTTAGTGTGTGCACACCAGACAGGGTAGTTGATTATCTATCTTGTAATTTTTGGCCATATTTTGATCATTCAAAAAGTCCGAAAACATCATTTATATTCTTGGTTCTATTTTTCTTTACTGATGATGTGATTCTGCATGTTCAGGTAAACACAGGTAAACACAGCTGCAAGTAATTTAGACTTTTTTGTGTTTGTATACAGTGAACAGCAATAGCGTGTGATCTGGTGATGCTGCGTCACCGTTTTAGGGACTCGTGCCATGCAGAATTTGCCAAGTCATAGTGACTTAAGCAAATCTATGCATCGTAATCGTATTTCTCTGTTTCGACCCGCATAACATCTCAACCCTTTCTCCTTTCTTCCCGCCTGGACTTGATCTGAATGATAAAGCAACCTGTTTGGTGTATAAAAACAAGGATTGGAAGATAAACTTGTGAAATGTGTGGCAAGTGCGACTCATCATCGTGCGTGTGTGCACACGCGAGAAGTGCATGATTCGAAGAAAATAGACATCGAGAGCTACCCATTGTTAGACGGGTTACCTGAGTAGAGGATCATGCCGTGCCCCACCCATAAACTACCAAAGCCCTCTTTCTCTCAATCCTATAGGTGAAGTCGGCATCAACAAATGTGTCACATCAGGTCATCCTCGAAGGCTAAAGAGGCAATTTACGCCAAGTAGCCTAAATAAAAACAACTATTATAAACTCAATAATCTCGAATGGCTCTCTTTATTTTCTTGCTCGTGTTAACGTTACCGTTTGCGCAAAGCTATCCCGACGGTCAAGTTACTGAAAGTTGCGGGGACATGAAACCCGTCCACGGGACCAACGCGCAAACAAGTAACGCTCCTTTTTCCGTCTCAACAAGCAGCAACGGTTACACGAATGGCGATGTGATCACAGGTGAGGGAAAAATGTGTTTCGATGTATTTTGTCCACCTGCCGCTGTCACGGATAGAATTTAAAAGGTGAATTATTCTGCACAACTAAATACTATGGAATAAAGTAAATTAATTTTAAAAATGTACTTTCTGTAATGTAGCCCAATTAGACCATTGAGAAATGTGTTGGAGCCTTCATTGGCAAGACAATGACATCTGTCATTGTAATAAGGTCACTCATAGGTAACACATCCCAAAATGTTTATAAAAAATTATTATTATTAGTATAGATAATTATTATTAGTATAGGCATACTTATATTTCACATGTTTATTCAGGCATACACACAGGCAAGCAAAAGAAGACCACACATTATTAGGGTAATTTTGCTTCTCACATGTCTCATGGTGTCTTGCAAGTAACTAAGTGGGTTTTAAAGGATGCAGTATTCCTTTTACAGCAAGTAAAGAAATGCAGTATGAGAACTGTAAAATATCTGGTAGAATTTGTTAATCCCCGTGCCACCAAAAAGTGAACTTGCTTGTGAAGTGTGCAACCTTCTTGTTGGGTATTGTGGAGTGACTATTTTAACCAACATTGCTTCAACATCTTCATTAGCCCAGTCATTTTTTTTTTTTCATCCATACCAGATCTCTTTAAAAACATTTTAGCTAAAGTTTTTTGGGTTATTCAATGTTCATTAACTTCCGAAATATGGGGTTTGTAGTCCAGCTACAGTCCACTTCAGGAAGTTCTCCAGCTTTCCAAGGTTTTCTATTAGAAGCCAGACCGGTAGGAGGAAGCAATCCTCTGGGCTCCTTCACTCTGGTATCGCAAGGGACGCGGCTCCTTAACTGTAATGGCGTAACTGTGAGTTTCTTCCCCTCTGGCACCGCAACACAACACTGTCATTATAGCTTTATTGGCAAAGACACTCATCATACTGTTCTTGGAAAACAACCCAGCAGTAACCTACCCTGTTTGAAAGGCGGGCAATGACAGGATATTTGCAAGTTCAAAAACAAAACAAAATTTTCACAAAACTCACTTGCAGGTAAAAAAGAAATCAATAATTTCCAATTTTTACTATTGTAGAAAACCTTTTAATATTCAATCAAAACAACTCGATTATTATGCCCAAAGCCTGTAAGAAAACTGTAAGTTGTTTAAGTGAAACGAACTGCTCCAAGTGTTGGTGATGACCATTATTAAAGGGCGCTTACACACGTACAAAATAATAAGAATTAATTAATCACATTGACATACTTCAATTTAGACAATCGTTTGCCCTATTGAAAGTAGGCTACACAGATTCTACAGAGAAAAAAAAAAAAGATTTGATAATCGACTCCGTTCCCTTGTTCTTCTAGGGTTCAGCAGTGGCCCATAATTCCAAATCTGCCAAGAGGTCTATCCAGGCAACATGGAAAGCACCATCATCTGGAGTCCTCACTAATATAGAGTTCCTGTAAATTTCTCTACTATACTCCAACATTAGAAGTCCCTTTAAATACATTTAATATGAACCTGAAAACCTAAAACCAACTTTTAAACAAAATGTTTTATTAGCTCAACAAAGTGGTCTTGTTCTGAATATTGTTTTGTGCTTCATCTCTTATACAGAGTTACTTTTGTTCAAGCATATGGGACTTTTTGGGTTAATGTTAAAAGCCCGGGGTTAATCTACACTAGCAGTAACAGCGGACCAGTGACGCCTGTGACCAACAACGGACCTGCCGCCGCCCCCGGGACTGCCAATGCTAACAGCAATGTCACTGCCTCCAGCAGTGTAAGTTCGATTTATTAGCAATGGAGAAAACTCTATTGTATAATGTGGGCTTTTAGAGCTAAGCAGGGTAAAAACCTTTGTTCCAACTTAATATTTCAGTAACATCATTTATATTGTTTTATTGAACCCTTATCATCAAGTCAACACTGAATTCAACAAACGTGACATTTATATTCATAATTTCTTTGGTGAAATAGACCATATTTAAACATTTTGTTAATCGTTCTTTACTAGTTTATAGTTTGATGTGAATCTATAGTACATAAAATAGGCTGTTATTATCAATTGGGTATGCAACATGCAGTATGCTATAGGCGTCAACCAATAACTTATTTTCAATTGTTGTCCTTGTTTTCTTTGTTATCAAAGTTATATGGTTGGATAATGTTTTAGGATCACATGTAGGCTATTTCAGGATTCTAACCAGTCTTTTGTTTCAACAGGTCATCAGCGCGACTGGATGTGGTGTCACTAAAGTTTGCTTCAGAAACCCTTCAAGCTGTGACCCAGCGCTCAGCACTAGTTGTTACTTCATGTCGTCCATGGCTGTCTCTGGCCAATCAGGAGTGTTTCAGTTTGAGATGACAGGTCCAACATCAGGCTATGTTGCCATGGGCTTCTCAGACGACCAGCGCATGGTAAGACCTTATTCTTTTTATCTTTCAAAATCTTTATTTAGTGCAAGACAAATAGACAAATAATAGATTCCTCCTTCTAAGGTGTTGACATCTCCTCTCTGTCAGAATGGATTAAAGTGTCTAGTCAGGACATTGAAATTCATGATAATCTTTCCCACCCACCAGAAATTCTTCTTTTGAAACTCCCTGTATGCCCAACCTACAGAGTGTAAAACAATACTTTTAAAAGACAAAGAAATGTCAGAACAGGACTGGCTAAATGCTGATAGTTGAGCTGCACGGGGTGTTATTCTTTTATTTTATCAAAATATCGTACTTCATTCCTAATTCATTCAATGTTTCTCAGTTTACTCAAAATCTTCTTCCTTTAGGGAAATGATGACATTTACATCTGTGGTCGTAGTAGCAGTGGGGTCCCGCAATTGCAGCACGCCTATTCAACGGGGACAACGACACCTCCAATCATAGCGCTGGTACAACGCAGTACTTTACTGACTCTTCTTAATGATGACATGCTTGCATTACTTGTCCCCTGTTTGAGCGATCTTTCAAATAGTTTGATTATCTGTAGAGATTTAGTTTTTTTACCAAACCTGAATCCTTCTTAGGGGAATGTGACTGATGTGACAGCCAGTGTAAGTAATGGCATCATCAGCTGTTCCTTCACGTCCGCCAACCCCATCTCTACTCAGAGAAGCACAGTCTCCAGCAACCCCTCCTACTTCCTTCAGCTTGTCTATGGACCAACATCCAACGGTACTGTTAAGGAGTATTGGACTTTGAGATGATATCTGCAATATCAAATATAAGTATTTGATATTTTCTTTGTAGTCACAAAATGTAATCTCTTGATGGCAATCCTGTCTTCTATTGTACTGACCGGTTCTATTCTATTCTATTCTATTCTATTTTATTTTATTCTATTCTATTCTATTCTATTCTATTCTCCAAACAATTGATTTTATGATTGTTTTTTATAAACACTTTTATAATTTTAGCGCCATCATCAGCCTTATTTTTATGTAACGACATTTGCATGATATTTTTGATAACAATATTTCCTTAAAATATATTTGGATTTTGTGTTTGTATGTTTAGAACACTAGTTGTGGATGATGTAGTCTTGAACTCCATAATATAATTTTAAAGAGAGACCTGTCAACGAAGGCAGCAATACAAAATCAAATATAAGTCCAACACAGACACCAATTATCATTTTACGTTAATTTGTTTACCTGTAGCTTTAATTTCTATGTATAAACTGTAATTGATTTACAGTTCTAATTTCTATGTATAAACTGTATATATGTTGATTCTGTATATATTGATTCTGTGTGCTATATGTGTCTTCAACAGACATCATTGTTCTGTTCTTTTACAGGGCAAATACAAATACATACTGAAACCTACGTCAGTAATACTAAAGTGGACCTGTCCAATCCTCAGACTGTGCAGGATGCGGGCCACCCAGCTATTATCAGAGTTCATGGTAAAGTTTTAAACTTGCCCATTTATGATATCTGATACTATTCAACTATCAATGGGCAGCTTGTTGATTCATATTGTGCTGTAATGCTGTATAAGGCATCAGATGTGTAAGTAATTTCACTCAGAACCTCCTGTTTTCAACATTGATGATGGAACTATCTGACTATATCAAAGATTATTTTAACACCCACTTGTTTGCATATTTTAAGTCCAGTCACATTTGATCTCCCATATCCCAAGTATCCAACGATGTTATCACACAAGTCACTGTGGTTGTCTCAGAAATTGTTAGTGAAAGAAAACCCTTTCACTTCTGAATCTCACCAAGGAATCTTCACTCTGCATTGTGTTGTGATTCAGGTGCTTTGATGTTGATTTCCTGGATGACCACTGGGAGTTTAGGAATGATAATAGCCAGGTATATGAAGGACATGGCAAAAGGGAGCCAACTGTGGGGCAAAGACTTTTGGTTTCTGGTAAGGTTCGTTTCTTTATTCAATATCATGCTGCATGGCAAGATAGGTTTAACCTGATTAATTAATGGAGTGGAGGGGAGTGTCGTTCAATCAATAGTTTAATCTGATCCTATTGGCTATTGTGCTGTGATACTTGATACTCATGATTTGGTGCTCGACAGGTTCATGTTGGACTGATGACCCTCACTGTCATGGCAACCATCATTGGTTTCATCCTAGGCTTTGTTTATGCCGGAGGTTGGGTGAATGATGCAGTAAGCCAATGTCACACTATTTATTTATTTGTCGATTTCTGTTGATATGGTTTCCTAGCAAAACTTTCTCATCATTTTTTATTTGCACTGTGCCATCATACACATTCTAACTGATCGCCATAATATGCAATTGTCTAGCAGATTAGTCATTGTAAACATAAATGATCATCTTTAACCCCTGGTGTGATTTCAGGGTTCTCACCCAGTGTTAGGAGTCTTGGTCATGATTCTCTCCTTCATTCAACCATTTTCCGCCCTCCTCCGTTGTGGACCTCAACATCATCTGTGAGTGACTGTACACAATTTGTGTTTTTGTTTGATTGTGCTTTATTGCAAGTGCATTCATGTATGTCAACATCAGTGTTTGCTTACATGTGAACTTTTTTGTCTCAGTATATGTGCACATATAATAAAAATGTCCCTGATTAATTAATCTAATCTTCTTTGTTTTGCTTTCAACAGGAGATACATATTCAATTGGGCACATGCTTTGAATGCTGTAGTCATAAAGTTTCTAGCAGGCACGGACCTTATTTCTTGACTACAATAAATACATTTTAAATTTAATAAGCCAACAGTTTCATTTAAATTGAAGTTATTAGTATACCTTTGTATGTATTCACATTTAAAGATTTTGGAATGGGTCCATTATGGAGGAAGACAATTTGTTTTTAAACATGAATTAACTCTTGTTCTGTATGTATTCACAGTGGCAGCCATATTTACTGGTATGCAGTTGTTTGACGTTGTAGGTGGCTGGCTGGTGAAGGTCATGGGGGGATTTGTTGCATGGGAATTACTATTCTTCATCATTCTAGATTTCCAGAGTAGAAGCAAAATAAATGGTGAGTTCAGTCATTAATATTATAATTAATAATTTTAGAAAGGGGAGAGCAGAGTACCTGCAAATACAAAGCATGACACCTGAAATGAAGACTTCCTTAAAGTATTGGTGGAATATTTCTACTTTAAACGTCCACGTGGTCCACATTCAATTCCGATATATTGTTTGTTGTACATTAGTTGATATTGTTTTACATTTTTCGTTGAGGACCTAACTTGAATTGAATCTGTTTTCTTGTCAAATTAAGCATGCCAAAATAACTGAGTTTTTTATCTTTTAACTTAGAAGCTATGAAGAGCAGCACTGAAACGGTAGGATTAAACTCATTATAATGACGTAGCGTTTTTACGTCATTGTATAGTGACGTAATGTCTGCTCTTGTGTTACACATTGTAAGTCACATGGTTGCAATACGATAAATAAAACATTTGCTGCTTTCGTCCTCTCTTCTACAGAAACACACTGACTGGATGACACTGGTGATATATTTATTGGGAAACTTCTCCTTTTTGGTGGCTCTGCTTGTTGGGATTGGAGAGTGAAATAAAAACAAAATGTCAGAAAAATAAAGAGTGCAAGATAATTCAACTAATACAATCTACATTATGCTCTAAAGTGTAAAGATTCAATTTTTATATGTATATATTTATCATTTTGTATGAAAGCTTTTTCTTACATGAAATATCTGTATTTCAATAGAGTACAATATGTGTATAAGAAAGTGTAACACATATAGGCTTAGATAGTAAAACAAAAAAAGTTGTTACTCGTTTATCATTACATACAATTTTATCATTACTAATATGCTGGGTTGTTTTCTAAGATGTATAACACATTTAATGTCTTTTTATGTAGTAATATCTTTGTAATGCTTTAACATGTTGGGGTTTATATATGGCAAAATATAGTAGACGGTGGCTAAATTCGAACGCAATAAAACACAAAAAGAACAACAAGCTTCAGCAAATCTTTTCAAAAGTTGGGGGGTGGGGGGTGGGGTGGGGGGGCGCAGGCAACCCCATGTTGACCTATTGGCTCCATTGGCATGGGAACGAGGGGTATGCGGCAACTCGGTTTTTGTCAGGCCTACATGGTATTATGAGAACCTCCACTTCAAAAATAGTCCCAGCGCCACTCTCATTCATCTCTCCAATTAACGATGAGTATTACTATTGTAAAAAAAATTATTTATCTGATGAACCCGATTCTTTGTTATACAATCTGAAACTATTTGATAGTCTAGAGACAGCTAAGAAACTATACGCTCTACCTAACCGGTTTTGCGAGAAGGTTTTGCAGAATGTTCTTTCTCAACTTCATAGATACGCCGGTGCAATAGGTGGCAGTATAGTACTTGCTGATAGCTGTACTCGCACAAACGTCGCAAATACATTTGACCGATCCAGCGGAAGTTGAACAAGCCCATTCTTTTTCCAGAAAGACGAACGTCGGTTGCCTCGGGGTCTTTTTTTTGTATCCTTAAATCGTACTAGAGAACATTGTCAGTCTAAAATACGGCATTATCGAGCCGCGACATTTTATCTCAACAAAGTTATCGCCCTAATATCGCATGTCCTCAATCCAGAACCTCCAATCTTTTGGTAAGTTACGTAGCTATCGCAAGCTAGCTAGCAAGCTAGCTGAACACAAAAGGAGAAAGCCGAGATGGGTTATAAATTAAGCGATGGAGCAATGGCGGTGCTAACGCGTCTGCTTCTAAGCTAGTATGTCTTTGATCCTGTGTTTTTAAAGTTAATTTCCCTTGGTTTTCCCACTAAATAGTATTAAACCAATTTTCTAGTACAACGAGCCGTGTTAACTTGTACAATAGCACAACAATAGCGTAGGTGTAAGAGTATATCGTATCGGTGTCGGCATAGGGCGGACAGTTATAGAACGCAGTATTTTTTGTTCGGGTTCAGCGTGCTCTAGTACAACGCTAACGCGAGTCCGTAGGACTTTATTTGATAAATTGGTTCAGGCTGTTCAAGGCTAGAGTGAAGCTTTCGTTCGGGAGCTTAAAACGTCACCCACTGCTATCACCTAGTTCATATAACGTCGTGGACAATAAACTAGTGGAGTCTGAAACAAACTGGTTGTGAACATGTGGGCCTTCAGCCGATTAATTAGTTAACGGCAAGTTTTTTTTTTATATTTTAGAAATCTTAGTTTTAGCATAGACTGTCTGATCTGCGCGTCGATATCTAGGCAAAATATCTTCTTATTTGTGTTTATGGAACAACAAGTAAATGTTTGAAAGAATTCAACATCGTATAACTCAGCCGTTTTGCGCTATTCCAATGTCGGTGTGTAATTCTTCCTAACCACCCTATTTTTTTTAGATCCCTTTGCTGATGCAACCAAGGGGGACGACTTACTCCCTTCAGGGACTGAGGATAAAATCCACATAAGGATTCAGCAACGAAACGGACGCAAGACCCTGACCACGGTGCAAGGGATTGCACACGACTACGACAAGAAGAAGCTTGTGAAAGCCTTCAAAAAGGTGAATGAGCAGCCCTAAAATAGTCTTAACATCCTGTTCACGTCATCACTTTGTCTAGCAACTCAATTTATTTTTTTATTCGAGGTTAAATATTTTTTTTGTTAAATACAAACTTGTTACACCACATTATTGTTATCAATCGGTGTGTTAAGATTTCAAAATGTCAGCTTCTACTCATCAAGAATATGTTGACATAAATGTGTTGGTCATTTTATTTAAAACGAATGTCACCCAAGTCATGTTTTCATATATTAATTGTCTGACTTTGAAGGTTCATTAAGCTGAAGTCGTCTGTTTTTAAAATGTATTTTTCTTCCTTTGTAGAAATTTGCCTGCAATGGTACAGTGATTGAGCACCCAGAGTACGGTGAGGTCATCCAACTGCAGGGTGATCAGAGAAAACACATCTGCCAATTCCTAATGGAGGTAATATAAGAAAGTTTATGGAAATCTAATGTGTTCGTGCTCAATTCAAATGTGAAATATGACATTTCCTGCAATAATTATTCTTTTTTTATTCCCATGGTTTTTTGTCTAAATCCTACATGACACCATACTGATTACTATTAGTCTAATGCAGCTTTCTAGTAAATATTTTCACCATCTCAAATCACTTCTCTAGTCTTTTCACTTAAGCAAATGCCATTATCAATCTAATTACTCCAATGACATCAAAAAGTATACATACATAATATAATACAGCAATATCCTATTAAATTGTGACATTTATACTTTAATTTTCCTGTCTTTTCCCTATCCAGATTGGGATTGTTAAAGAGGAGCAATTGAAAGTCCACGGATTTTAAAACTATGATGTTGCCTCAAGACCCCCTTCTCCTTGCCTGTCTGTAGCCGTTGTTCCTTCCCTATCCACCATGCATTGACCAATTGCGTTTAGCAACATATCTGATGTAACTGAGAGCCGATTATAAAACAAAACAAAAAAACAAAGTAACAACATGGTCCCCTTTTTAAGACAGAACGCTCCGTTCCTGAACATTCTCAGGCTTGCAAGAACTGGTAATTTTAAACCTCCAGATTTTTTTGTTTTGTTTAAGTGCTTGATGTCAATGTGATCCTTTGGCTAGGCTGGTTGTATGTTAGGTTGCCATGGTGTGTACAGTTTGAAATGTGGTGCTTCCCTGGCATAGTAGCATACAGTGCGCCACATTGCTGTGTGCATTCTACACCTTAAATCTTGCATTTCTGATTTTCTTTCAAAGCCAAAATTAAGACCGCTCTAATGGGGATGCAAGTTTTTTATTCAGTCCCAGAGCCTACGGTTACTGGTGCAACTGTTATCTATGCAATAAAAAGGTAAATTGCATCTTTGAAAGATGTGTAATAGAACTATTTGACACATTGTGTCATGCAGTTGGAGCCTGTTTACAGAGGCTTATAATTTTACTGCAAGTGCATGGGTCATTGGATGATCCAACAGCCAAATAGCCTATTCGCTTTCAAACTCAGTGAAATACACTTTTTCTGTCAGTTGACTTTCTCACGCTACACAATTTTATTACTTTAACTTGGTGTGTAATGTCCGTAATGTGTGCTTTCCAGATACAATCGCACGATTATCACTCCGGTTGAAGCAATAGTTTTGTACAATTGGGAGAAATTTTTTGGGATTGCTCATCTTGATAAGATCATGTTCATCATTTTGACATCCCACCAATTTTTGTTTTTCTGGGTATAGATTATTATAGATTATTCAAAGGCAATTGGGACTCAAACCAACAGTCCCTGAACAAGTTTAGCCTCAAAACAGATGGTTTGAAAGTGTTGTAATAGAAGCTGATATTATGCCCTTTTATGTTACTGTGCAGTTTTTTTTTGTTTCCAGCAAGAACCAGACAAGCTGCTGTTTTTACTTTTAAAACTTACAAAGCAATACAGAGGGTTAGGAAAGGCCAGATTTGTTCTCTGATCTCAGATATATGTTGCTAAATTTTGTAAAATGCATTTCTTTTGTTCTGGAATGTCTAAGAAAAGTTGCAAGGGAGACATCTGTCTTGGAATCTCGTAATTATGAACAAAATTAATGTTGCTCCTTGCACGTGATTTGGTTAAAGTTATATTATCAGGTCTCGTTTTTTTTATATTCAATTGTGCTTCTCAAGTTGTTTAACTTCAATAAAACATGGTGACTGCCACGAGACTCCGCGTGCACCTGTTTTCTGACGTCACAATTTATAGTTAGAAGTATTTAGAATACGCTTCCATCGAGAGCTATATTCTAGGTGTATGAATTATGATCCAAAGTTGGCCAATTAAAACTACAGGTCCACCTGACGTTATTCAAACTTCGAAATAACTTACAATCAAAGGTTTACATCCACTTTTACTTCAGATCTAGTTGTCTTTTTAACTGCTTGAAGTGCCAGAGGAAAGTAGTTTCATGTGATCATCTGAGCTTTCAGACCAGTCAATGTTCTCTTTAACGTACATATCGAAATCCTCAGCGTAGCCTGGATCTTCAGCTTAATAGCCTTTCGGCTAACTGTCAGATTGACCCACTGTCTTGATACCCTGTGAGCCTTTAATCAAGTTACTTCTGGTCACAATCGCCTGCCTGGCAGCCCTTGCAATCTGTTAT
>JAVQIZ010013731.1:0-54031 GCA_036023535.2 Galaxias brevipinnis | reverse complement strand
AAGGATTTGTTCATGCAAGAACAAAACCTGCGCTCTTTGGAAACTAAATGTGAATTAGCAAGAGCGCAATCGATGTTGACACGTATATGTTGTGAAACGAGGTTTACATTTGAATTACTAAATAGCCTCAGACCAACAAAAACGTCATATTTGTGGTGATTCAAACAGTTTCAAAACGCTACACAGCGCGATTGTAGTCGCCGCTGCGTGAATTGTGTCCCGTTAAGATTACATTGCAGCGGTTGGAGTTGTCTAGCCTATTATGAGCATTACAAAGTGAAGGCTATAACCTCAAGAGTTGCCCTAACCAAACATGCAGCACTGCATCTACCATATGGTAAATAGGCTTGTCAGTGACAGCAGTCAAATCCCTTATGGACACGTGGTGGTTATGTGGTTGTTGCATGTTTATATAACATTTTGAGGAGTACGACGATGCAAAGAGATACAAATTAAATGGCAAGGTGATAAAGTGATTTGATAATACTCATAATTGCTATCAACATTCAGAAAATGTGCCTGTCACAAACTAGAGAGAGGGGGGGGGGGCTCATCATTCAAGAGCAGTACACAGGCACAGACAGCATTACTAACAACTTACCAGTCGCTGGTGGAGATGGTGTGGTACACAGGTGGTCGACTAGCGTCACTGCCAAAAGCGCTGTGGTCCTCCAAACCATTGGCCCCCATGTTACTGAAGACAAGCCAGTCCCCAATGCTTAGCTCCGGCAGCAGGCAGCGCTCCACAACCTGGTCTAGCTGATCAAATGATGGGCCCCATAGGCTGCTAGGAAACACTGGTTCCTCTGTGGTCAATGGCCGCTGCATATGACAAGAAACACCATATATAAAAAAAAAAAAAGATCACTATAAAAGGGTTCCAGAAGAAAGACATGTATTGCACTTTTTAATTATGTCGTAATCAAAACACCCACAAAGTGAGGTAAGAATACTAGGCCATTCTAAACACACCTTCTCACCACTGAACATCTACTGACCTTATGTACAGATGGCGCAGAGATGGTGCTTCCTAACAGCTTGCCTCCAAATGACCCGTACACACCATTGTTCATGTAGTACAGGAACTCTGGCTCATCAGTTGGGCACAGCTCATCTACATGACAGGACATAACATTACACAGGACTGATTATCCAGGAATATGAGACTTAGAGGAATTCAATATTAGTGTCTTCCCCACAATAACTAATAAGTTACTATGAACAGTAAGCCCCTATGCACAATGTGCTAACCATCTCTTTAACTAATCAGTGACTGTCTGAAAGGACAGAAGAGATATTGACATGACAGACAGGTGGGACAAAACTAAAATAAATACTTTTATTACACAGATTTTAAATACCGACCTTTAGGTAGGCTGTTCCAGTTGCGGGCCATCACCTTCTTGCCAATTACATTGACAGCCAGGCTGAAAACAGATGCTACGTAGTAGCTGCCAGGCTCAGCAATAACTTGAACCCCAGACAGAGGGGGAAAGTAGGCATCCATCAGTGGTCTGATGGCAGATTCAACCTAGGAAATAAAATATTCTTAAACCTGTAAACTCTAATTTAATCAAAAACTGGCAACATGCATAATCAGCATTTGTGTACGACACTTTTTTTTTTTAACCTACTTGTTTGAGCTGAAATTCTGAGCCAGTAAATCCCCCACCAATGTCCAGGATATGCATTCTGAAGCCTAGCTCTGCCTATAGATAGACCGTAAAGTGCGGATAATTAACGTTGATCCAGAGCATGAGCAAACACATCCAAAATAGACAGGAATTATCCATTTAAAATTTCATAACCCTATACTCAATGCAAAGGTAGGAACGTTGGATTTGTACCCACCCCCATGTCAAACACACATCGGGCATCAGACAGTGCATGGGTGTAGGCCTGAAGATCCTTGCAAGAGGGAGGGATATGAAACCTGAGTAGACAAGGTGACATTATTAGAATAATGAGAATATTCTAGAAAAGGGGAGAAGACCAAACAAGCTCATACTCACTAGGTGCACTTACATTACTCCCACCACTTGTACCCCCAATTCCCTAGCAGCTTCCAGGAGGTGCCTGCAGCTCTTCAGGGAGCAGCCAAAGGCCATGCTAGTCTCAGCCGCATGGGCCTCTGTGGTCACCTGAAGCAGGATCCTGCAGGAGAAAATTTTCTCAACAATTTATTTTGGTGACATGGTTGCAAACACTGATTTAGTTAGTATCAGTTGACTTTGAAATGAACCCATATTAGTATCAATAGCAACTTTTGTCCTATTGTTACTACACAAGTCTCAAATTAAGATGAAGAAAATATTAGGTGCATTAGTTAAGGAGGACACCTACTTGGCGTTGGGGTGGTTGCGTGCAATCTTGAAGAGCTCTGCCTCACTGTCACACACCAGGTGCTGGATGCCGTTCTTGGCAGCATACTTGATGTGCGCCAGTTGCTTACAGACACCTGACAGGATGATGTTCTCAGGGGGGACGCCATGGTCCAATACCAAAGTGACCTCAGACTGAGAAAGGCAAAACACTGAGTTGAAGACCGTCTTCTTAAAAGCCTTTATTTAGTGCAGTCATGCAAAGGCAATCCAGATAAGTGATTTTAGTTGAACCGAGTTAGTGCCGGTGGCATGAGGACAATCGATTAATTCACTGTGTTACACAACAGCACTAAAACGTATGAAGTGCCTAAACAGGGAGGATAACCCCCTTGATCTGCACAATTTTATTTCACTTGAAGTAGATCAGTCAACTTGTAATAACTTTAAGCTTATTGTGTGCTGTCATAATATTGCACCTGGCCAGGGGAAAGGGTACTCACCTTGTTAGCACAGACAAAGCCAAGGCCAAGAGAAGCCAGGACCTCGATGACAGCTGGGCAGCTATTGCATTTAACCGGGTAGTAGGGACGTAACTGGGGAACTGTGCTCTGCCACCTAACATGCTGTCTCATTAGAGTACCCAGGTCACCCACCACAAACGCATTTTTCTCAGCCTAGGGACAGGCAATGAAAAAAGCACATGAGTTTCATTACACTGTGTCCTAAATCAAACTTACAGTAGGATAATGGGTAAACCAATCTAAAATAACATATATACAAAGTCTGCAGACTTTTATTTTAAATTAACAGCATGGATATAGGTACCAATGGTACTCAAAGGGCAAAAGTTATAATTCATTCCAAGATCATTTGCACCATTTAGAGACAGGAAGAAAACAATGTCATACGGGGATTTGTATGTCCACACCGTTGTGGCTGTCAATATAGCTGTTGCATCAACACAACTTAGCCATACAGGTAGTTTGCACTCACCAGAGCTTGCTCATAGATGTGTCCGTCAATTACATCGTCAAGAGTTACTCCTCCCTCCAGGAGTTCAATCATGTAGTTAGGTTCGTCAGCTAGTCCTTTCATCTCAACCGTATTCCGCAAATCCAATGATCATAAAGAAGAGTTTATCAAGGCAAGGTTACAACTGAGCCTATGGGGTCCTGCCGGTATGCAACAAACTAGACCGAAAAGGAGACAAAAAGAAAAACATTAATAACAATAACAGACCATCACAAGGTGATTTATGTTTTTCTAAACAACGTATCATTCATTCAATATAATTTGAGACAATTGTGACAAAGTGGTTACAATCTACAGTGGACATTAAACTTGAAGGTGCAAAAACAATTCTAATATTGTATTTGACAAGTGCACACTATCACTTCTCAGTTTAAACAATTGAATAAAGTGTCTACATTTGGATACAGGTCGAATGCCAAAAGTGCTGTGCAACCTTTGGAGTAGCTCAACTCAGCTTAGTCTATGGATAACACTTACATGGACAAGTCAAGAGATGGACCTGTCCCACTATCAGCTAGGATCCCAAGGTGGCTCAGCGTTGAAGTCAAAGTGCTCCCGGTAGAGGGCCGCCCCTAGGCCTTCAGGATAGCGGTTGTACACCTGTGCAGAGAAAGGGGAGCCCTGTAGGGAAAATATTGCGTCATTAGAAATACATTGGCAGAAAGACAAACACATCCTGTAACCCCCCTGTCAATATACACTGTCACACATTACTATGCAAGTTCAAATAGTTATGTTCATGGCACATAGCAGCTGATAACAGATGTTGAGTATCGACTAGGAAACACACTTAATGTGACTGCAGTACATTTCACGAGGCAACAATCATTATGTTAGGCAACTTCCTTGCCAGTGTACAAATTAGCCAAGTCGGACGTCAGACACAAAGTTCATTATTCAATGGGTTTAACGGCCCACTGCTGATGCAAGTAGAGGGTGGGGTGAAATTTGCCTATACTACAACATTGAAAATAGTGACGATAACAGAGAGACCAAACATAACATTACTTGATTAAATCTACTTTCAGTTCCAAATCCAAGAAATGTTTGCATTATGAAAGGTGTGCCTTCCACCTATTATAATGTGACGCTCCCACATGGCAATTTGGCAATAATAGATTACATGTAATTTAGACCTTCGTGTAGGAATATACGTAGCGGCAACACTCGTGTTCGGTTCCGACCAAAATCATAGTTCATACATGTGACATTAGTCCAGACTGCTGTTGACATTCGCGGGAGCTAGCTAACGTTAGCGAAGTACATCTTAGCTAGCTAGACAACGCCGTAGCATTGCCAATGCCGATGGAATAATCCACTAATGCAGTATCCCAATTTTCCAGTCAACATGATGTTGGTTTTTTGTTATACTATTGAGAAGACCCATAAGTGCATAACCACACTTTATTCCCCGATAGGATCACAAAAATCAATGATTGGCCTGTAAATGTAACGTTAACGACAAAGCAAGCCAGACAGCAGTAGAACAGCCCGCCATGTTGCGCCGCAAACTGGTTTTAAAATTCAATCGAAGTATTTCATCTACTTACGTGAGATAACGGCCAGAATGTTTTGGAAAATCGTCTTCTCTTTTTCGGCGGAATTTTTAAAGAGTAGTGGGCACAACAAAGAAAGAAAGAAAGAGGACTAATTTTGCCATAACATAAGATTACATGACGGGTAAGCTTCGGTAAGACAGTGTTCCTTCTCTCTCGTTTGTGGGTGGAGTAACTATGAAATGACGGGAAGTGGAAGGTGATCAACGGACCGGGGGCGGGGTCCTGTCCTTCATTTAAGCCAATTATGTTTCTGAATTTTTTTACCAAACACCAAATATGTATTTCCGAGATGATACATGGAACCCCATTCGTTACGTTTATACCCATTACATAACTTGACTCTTTTCCGTAGATGGCAATCAAATGGAGTGGTACATAGTTGTGACAATTAATTCACATTCACTTTAATAACTTAAATAACTCTATTAACTAAATAACTATTACACTTATATATGTGCTAAATATATATTGTATCCCAGACATAGACTTCGTTTAGACATGTTTAGTAATAATTTATCGGTCAGGTCATTAATTGAGGATTGTGGCCTAATGTCAAGAGGACCAATTCAGATGAAAAACCTGAAAGGATTTCTCCCGGAAAAGGCTTTCTGTACCTTCACGGTTAGTTCAGTTACTTACTTGCAGTCCTCCTGTTTTAGTTAGTGCATTCATACATGAAAACATACATTCAACTAACAAAACAAAAAAAATTATCAAAAAATATAATATTCCAGGTCAGAGATCTAGCTGATTTATGCAACAGATAATTTCTGTAGCTACAAACTTCTGATCAGACAACTGACATTTATAATTTCAAATGAACAATGGTAAAAAAAAATGCTTAAACTGTAAACAATTGGGTGTGATCAAAACTTGTGTTTTTAGGTCACAATAACAATATGAAATCATCATTGTTTTCACATTTTAAATTTTTTCTGAGGCTAGTTCAGGTTAGGTCACTGTGACAAATAATGCTATTTCATGTGAGAGGCCAGCTGAAAATAATATGCAGCTAAGTTGAAGGCCTATGGCATTTCAAAACGAAAGGTTTGCATAGTTCATGTGGTGTTGGTAGATGTGCCCATATAAACAAACACTTCAGATATAATTTGATTACCTCTCATTAATGTCTACAATTAATTGCTTAATGGTTGTGGTTAAAGTTGAAAGTCTTTTCAGGTCAAGTTCCAACAAAATCAAATCTCTTACCCACCATAACCACTAGCCTTGACACTGGAACTGCAATGCACAGCTTTCGACAGATAACAAAGCACATGAATAAGTCTTTGGTCACTTCTTATCACAGATTTATCCCAGACAATCCTCAGACACTGAAGACATTTGTCTGACTGCAAGAATGCCAAGCTGTGTTAGTTCTTTGTTTAAGAGGGGTTAAAGATGTTACTGGGTCAACAGTCTATAAATCTTATAACCAGAACATCCTGAATGGATCACATGAGAAGATTTGGATAAATTAGGAAACTTCTAAGTATCTGATTCCACAGCTTTTAACAGAAAGTTATCATTTTGAACTGAGGCCACCACACTGTTCTAAATGTTTTATCCGAGCCGGTTTGTTGGTATTCAAAATCATGAATATGCAATGCACAACATGCTCAAATGTATTTGTAGGAATCTGAGTATTATGGATTTCAACCACAACAACACAGTCTGAAACGCTTTTTAGGGAATCAACAAGTAAAATACCCTATTAGCATTCCAAAGATTCTGATACATTTTGATTGTAATTGTTGTTCTGCCAGCGTATTTGTCCTTGAAATGGGACAGAATGTTCAGATTTGGGAGCCTATCAAGGACTGAAACCAGTTGCTCACATTTAAGTAATTCAATTCAGTTCAACATGTTTGCATTTTCTCTTCCTCTCCAGTAAATCTTCAATGTTTCCAGGTGAGCCTTTGTTACTCACTCAGTGCTCTTTTTTGTTTTTGTTTTTTTGACAAAGCCATTAAAGGAACATAGCCTAATAAACAATGTGACACAGATCTTGATAATCCCCTATGGTTGTACTATTTATAATAATTTTAGGCTAAAAATACATTACTGACGTGCTAATACAATATGAACCTTCTAGACCCCCCGAGTTTGAGGTGAAACAAGTGAAGCAGCATATAGTGCAACAAATAGCTGCGTACTACGGAGCCTTTAACGTCCCAAAAGGAATATATATTTTTGTCTTATGCACAAAAGTTATTTATCTTGTGCGCACAAGATATTATCTTACACAAGATAATAATTTGTGCACACAAGATAAATAACTTGTGCACACAAGATAATACAAAAAATCGCCTTTCTGGACTTTAGAGGCTCTGTAGTATGCAACGTCCAGAAGATCTGAGACCTGCTCCTCTCCTGACTACTTTTAAAGTCAGATAAAAAACGTGCACATTTTCCCTTCTTAGCAATTTAGTTATCTTATTATTATTGTTTTATTTGATTATTTAATATGAATTTATTGCTTTGTATGTGCCTGCTTGCCTTATTTAAAGCACTTTGAGTTGTCTTTTTGAATGGAATGTGCCATACAAATACATTTTACTTTACTTGACTTCCCTCATACACAGGTTGTCAGTATGCTGAAGGCGGTCTATTGTAATGTTTATAAATCTTGTGGCCCATGTTATCTCTCTCTCTGTCATCATGCTGACAGACAAACCACAGTAAACTGTATCTGACTATCAACATGAATTGTTCATGACTCATTTCTTATGTTTAAAAAGACAAAAAATATTTATGATGCACTAAACTAAAATAGCCAACACTAACAATGATTTGGAGGCATTTGCTAATATTATATAACTGACTTTTTAAGAAGAACATTTTGTTTTACTACCTATCAAAATATATTGACCTGTTTCGTTTTAAAATCAGTCTGATCCGGATCACCTGTTTAAGAACAAGTACACAAATACATCTTCCACACTGTAATTTCATAATCATCATGTCATTCGTCCAGCAGAGGTCAGTGATGAGAGTCATTTGGATCCCAAACAAGTTTTTCTGCGCACTAGCTTGTGCGCATACGCACGACTTGTCATCCGATCAGCTGACTGCTAATGTGATGCTCGCTTGAAGGACCTCTGAATTAAAAAAAGCTGATATTGTTCTAGCAATACATAAAAAAATCTAACAATTTACACTGCATTTCATCGTGTTGTCCAATATCAAACCAACTAAAGAAATTGGTAAGTGTAGAATTTCACCAATGATACTGTCGTGACTGGCCTACATTAGGTAGCCTCTACTTCTAGTGTAATTTGCGAATGCTTGTGATTGGAAAACCTTTCAGTCGTACAGAATCCTCACTGGGATAGTTTAATTGTGTCTTTCACATTGAACGGACAGAAACCCCAGATTATTTCACTGTCCGTAGTAGGACTACTCGTAACAGGTTCTCAATGTAAACATAATGGCGCGTGAGCTTCTTTCATCTATCAAAGCACAGTTTTAAGTTTGATGCATGGTCTCACTCTTAATAGTGACAGAAGGTATTAAAAAGGCTTAGTGCATTAATGAAATAAAGTTGTGTTCAAGTATCCATGAAGTTTGAGTGTGGAATAGTGTCAAGGCGTTTTTGGGACTGAAAAGATTAAAGAGCATATTGGTGATGGAACTGATTGGAACGGATTATGTTTGGATGACCAAGGCACAGGCGAATTGCTTATTTTAGTTTATCGAAAACCAATAATAAGTTAGTTTGTCACAGATACTTGTCATTGCAAAAAAAAACTTTCTGGGATGTGTGTGCTGTTTCTCATGTGCCCTACTTCTGTTTTTTCTTACAGTGACTTCTCCATATCCAAGGCCCTGTGCACTGATAACGAACTTCTTCTAACTGCCACCATGACTGAATTCTGGTTGATATCTGCCCCTGGGGAAAAGACCTGCCAGCAAACCTGGGACAAGATGATGGTTGCCACCACCCGCACCAACAATCTTTCCACCAACAACAAATTTAATGTACCCGACCTCAAGGTCAAAGCTCACATTATGCTTACTTGGTCAATACACAACCAAAAATATCATGTAGCTACTGTTACTTAAGCATGTAGACTATACAGGAGGAACTATAAGAGTAAAGGGTGGTTGCAACGAAGCCAATGTGTTTAAAGCTTTTATTGAAGGATGCTTACTTTGTGTCCTTACTCTCTTAACAGGTTGGAACACTAGATGTCTTAGTAGGATTGTCTGATGAGCTGGCAAAATTAGACACCTTTGTGGAGAGGTAATTTTAAAATACACAGAGATTTATTGTGTCCTTCTAAAATACACAAACAAGACTAAATGTTATTAGTTACCATTAAAATTCTTAACAAAATTATGACAGCTCAGTAAAACAACTAATGTACTCACATTTCTCCTAAACCTGCTATCATGTAGTGTAGTGAAGAAGGTGTCCCAGTACATGGCTGATGTTCTGGAAGACAGCCGAGACAAAGTCCAGGAGAACTTACTGGCCAATGGAGGTAAGTTCCACACTACAATACATCAACACTTGCCTGTCAAAATGTATTTGAAGACCCATTTTGGTAGCCATTTTTGTAAATGTTATTGTGGAATCTTGTTTAGATGTTTGTATGCTCTATGAGTCTTTAACATAATGAATGTCTGGTCTGATTTATTTCCATGCCAGTTGATCTGGTGACCTATGTTACAAGATTCCAGTGGGACATGGCCAAGTATCCTATCAAGCAGTCCCTCAAAAATATATCTGAGATCATTGGCAAGGTACAGTGTGGTGGAGAATAGACATGCTGTCTTTCAGTGCTCTGCATCTTTTCCAGTCGGTCAACACAAATCGGAAAATATAAAAATACATTTTTTTTGTTAGAATTACAGGTGTTATTAGAGTATAAAAAAAGATGATTGAAAATTATTAATTATTTGCCTATTGTTTTACCTTTATACTGTACCTTCTGTTATCTAGCAAGTCACTCAAATTGACAATGACCTGAAAGCCAGAGCATCATCTTACAATAACCTTAAAGGCAACCTTCAAAACTTGGAGAGAAAGAACGCGTAAGTATCAATATTTACAAGACCAAAGTAAATAGAAATACTCTGTTTCTACTAAATGCAATGATAATCCATGCATACAGTGTGCATACCATTCCATGCATACAATGTGAATGTATTACTTGCCCACCAGGGGGAGCTTGTTGACAAGGAGTCTGGCTGACATTGTGAAAAAAGAGGACTTCGTGCTAGACTCAGAATATCTTATCACCATGCTTGTAGTTGTCCCAAAGTGAGTATTGACTGCTCTGATTTTTAATAAGCCATAATTTATGATGGAATATTTTATTTTTGTTGTTGAAATTACTACTACAAGTTTTTAAGAAACTGAAAAGATTCCCAATTCCATCCTCTTTAGGACAAGCTATGTAGACTGGCAGAAAGCTTATGAGACTTTAGCTGAGATGGTTGTCCCACGTTCCACAAAGTAAGTGTTAGGACTACTCTATAGAGATCTATAGGACATATTGTCCAGCTTTGGTGAGTTTAATTCCTGTTTATGGTTCAAAGGAAAATTGACAATAATTATAACAAATATAATACTTATTGGGTTTTAGAGATATTTTAGCTTGTTGTCATGATGCATTGATATGTCTTTGAATATTAAATAAATACATGTTTTATCAAGTCTTCTAAAATGATACCTCTTAACAACTCGCTATGGACTTTGTTTACCTGTTGTCGACCCAGCTCACATTAGATCTCTCAAGAAAAATAAGACTTTAATCCTTGCTTCTTTGCAAAGAGAACATATTAAAACAAAATAACAAAACAAAAGATGTTGGCTCTGTAAACCTGTATGAATCAGGTATCTATCTGGTTGTTTGCCTGATACTCCAGACAGCGATTAGGTGGTTACCCAGCAACCTTTATTGACGTAATAGAATTTGAACACTCATGGCAGATATGTGTCCTAGAAAAAACACTTTCAGGGTTGGATAAGTGGAATATTTAGCCAGACAGAACGAGTAACTTGCTTTTTCTTTAGTCTGTATTGTCTGGTCTTCGTCATAGTTCAAGCACTGGTTTTGTGTTTGGAAAAGTGAATGGGTGACGAAATTCTGATTTATGTGAGAAAACTGCAATTGTAGCTCTGGTATTCTGTAAATGGCACTTGTCCGTAAGAGACTTCCAACTTGACAAACTAAATATTTTGTCAGCCTTATTTATGCATGATCAAACTACTCTGATAACATGAGCTGTTTCTTTTTTCCCCCTACAGTCTTCTGTTTGAGGACCATGACAGTGGACTGTTCAGTGTCACTCTCTTCAGAAAGGCCATTGATGACTTTAAACACAAGGCCAGAGAGTGCAAGTAAGTGATAAGCCAAATTATCTACTTTTTTTGTACTGTAGAAAAGCCTACTTTATTATTATGTTATCACTTTACTTGGATTTTTCATTAATCACAAAAGTTTTAAAAAGATCATGTAAGCCTATTTAGCCAAGCAATGGGATTTGTTCATTTGAACATCAAGCATGTGCCAATTAATCTCTTGAAAAATATTTGTACTTTAAAGAGTAATAACATTTTAGGAATTGCATCTATGGTTAATAACAGTAAAGTAACATTCACATGAAAATCAACGACATACTTGTTAGGACTTGAAAGTTCTCCTGACTTTGTCTGTCTGTCACATTCCAACTGGTTGATGATGTAAAGAAAAGCCTTCAAAGTACAACTCCTTAACTGACTAAGAACACACAAGCTTCAATCACTGTGCCATAAAAATGATAATTATTATTTACAGGCTTTTGTTGTACTTATCTTTTTACAGCTTTCTGTAATTCTTGTTACTACATAAACAATTTTAAATTGCCCTCATACTTTCAGAAAATGACAGCAGAAATGAATGAACAAAGGCAAATGGCAAAGAAAGCTCTGATGAAAATATATTAAATTCCACCCCTGGTTTATCTTGAAAAAGGTTTACAGTGCGTGAATTCCAGTACAACGAAGAGGAATTGAAGGCAGACAAGGAAGAGATGACACGTTTGTCCACGGATAAGAAGAAACAGTTTGTATGTCTACCTTTTCACTTTTTTGCTGTACATAATCAGAAGCTACTTAATATAGAGACATTACAAAATATGCTATAATTTATTACTTTTAAATGATTGATTGGGTAAGTAGGCGAGCTTATTCTGTTTAATGTAAATGCAGAATGTTAGTTTTCCTTGTCTTGCTCAGATGTCTTGAATTACCTAAATGCATTTGATCTAGGGACCTCTGGTTAGATGGCTGAAAGTGAACTTCAGTGAGGGATTTATTGCCTGGATCCATATAAAAGCCCTACGAGTGTTTGTGGAGTCAGTTCTGCGGTGAGAACCTTAAGGAGCTACTGTATCTCTACCAACTTACTCCATCTCTGTGTGTGATATATCAGTCATTGTGTTTTCTTTCTTTACTTCTCGATGTTCTCTTGACATGATTAATTGCTCTGGTTAGGTCATGAATTATATAGATTTGGCAGCATTAATACATCAGGCCAAAGTGTTTGGTGTATTGATCTGTAATACAAAAAAATACCAAACTTTAGAATAACTAATGACAATGAAATCTCAATAAATAGAAGTATTATTAATGATGTTGAAATATCAATAAATAGAATAAACGTGCAGAGGTTGTAACAGTGCTTGCTTTTCCATTAAAACGCACAGTTTGTTGTCTCCAGGTATGGGCTACCAGTCAACTTTCAGGCCATGTTGCTACAACCCAACAAGAAAAACATGAAGAAGCTTCGAGAAGTTCTCAATGACTTATACAAACACCTGGACAGCAGTGCAGCTGTCATTGACGTACGTCTTACTCGTGCGATCTTTGAATACCTGCTAACATCTAAATATGTCGCTCTCTTAGTAGTCTCCCAATCCCTAATGATATAATTTTTCTTTCTTTCATGTATGCTTCTCCTCCCAGGCTTCAATGGACATCCCAGGTCTAAACCTTAGCCAACAGGAATACTACCCTTATGTTTACTACAAGATTGACTGCAATCTGCTTGATTTCAAACTTTAGACCTATTATTACCTCTTTCTTTATTCTAAAGTATTGTCCTTAGTTTTATTGTGTTTTTATGTGAAATGCTCAAGCTTTCATTTAGACACACACACGCACACACACACACACACACACAAACTCCATTCCCTGTTTCACATTCCTTGCAATTTATCTCTTATCTCTTAATGTTCTTGTGATATCTCTTTACCATTTTCATTTTTGCATTGTGGTGTAAGTGAATATTTTCCATATACCCCATGCAGGGACATTGCTTTTGAAATTTGCTAAATATTGTTTACATAGTTTTTGAATAAACTGACACCCCCACCCAACACAAAGGCACACCCAATTACATAGTTTATAAACATATAACATGGAATAGAAGTTTTAGACAACTGGAAAAATAATCAAATAATGCACTATTTATTTTTGAGCAAAGGAACAAGCAGATAATTATTTTGTGTATTAAAGGTGCTGTGTATCTTTTTTCAATGAATGTTAATTTGTATAGAAATAGTTAATTATTTGAGGGTTCACACACCTGAATTACAAGTAATATTAAGCAGATGTTATTGCGATGCAATACTTTGAGATGTGTGGTCCCATGATGTAAGTGCAAATACTGTAATGTCAATATTATTAGACAAAATATCAAAATAAATGTGAAAATTAAAAACGATATTCCTATGGCCCTGCCTGGCATCGAATTCGTGAGAAATTCGTTAGTTGGTTTATTGTTGTCGTTTTTTTACATGATACTTCAAATTTTACCCGCGTGTAGTGACGCATGTGGTTAAATAATTCATTATTGGCAGATGATATGAGGTCTGCGTACTTTGCGTGCTTCAAGACGCGCGCTCCCCGAGGGCGCATCATCAATGTACAGGCAGAGACAAGCAGCTGGGAAGATGCCTTTGTTAATGTAGGGCGAAAACTATAGCCAATTTAGCGTTCCGTGTCAATACATTTGACACTTGCAAGCGGTATTGTGGATGATATTTCAATGGGTTGTGGAGGAAGCCGGGCGGATACTATTATTGAACCAAGGTATCATGAGAGCTGGACCAGAGAAACGGAATCGACGTGGCTTACCAACACCGACATAGACACCCCGCTCCCTGCAAGCAACAGTAAGCGCTGTCAGATTGTAAATAGCTATATAAATCTTATTCGCCTACTGACAATACAGATATTTGATGGAGCAAACATATATTACTCTCCTTGGAAAAAAGGATAACAAAATATTGTATATGTTATTCTTATGATTAATCATGTTCTCAAGTCTTGATGAAGGCTTTAAACGTGTTGCATCCCAGGCCTACTAGGGAAGGTAAATTCCGTTATCAAGTAATTAGGCTAAAGTGACATAGCCTACTTAACATCAAATCTTGTCAGTACTATACATCCCATTTCGAAAATGTATTGTTTGCATTTGGCTGCATATCCTAATAAGTTGAATGAATTGTGTTGCTCATACATCACAACCAAAAGCAATTTTGCATAAAAATCTAATATACCTGATTTGATCTTAATAAATAAGTTGATTTGATTGAATTACTGCAGTATGGTTGTTTCCCTTCTCATCATAGTTTCTGTCCTTCATGTGTAGCTAAAGGGCAAGAGAGCAGTTTAAAAGAAAAGAGAATGGTGAACACAGGCACCCAGTGTGGGAAACAACCTCTTCCAACCACTGGCTCCAACTACCAGAGACGATCACGACGCTCCTGCAATGAAGTAGGCTTTTATGCACGGAATCTGTTATAACTTAGCCTACCATTAAGGTCCCTGTTGACCAACCGTTCTCAAATGCTTAGCATTCATCTTAGATCAGATTACATGTAATAGAAGTTTGAGGGCTGAAAAATTTGCACTTGGAAATTCTCATAGGTGTTAGGCTTAACAAAGATTTCTGAAATTGAGCAACAAGATGCGACATATATTTTATTTGGTGGTAGACAGTAGATTTCAAGTATCTGCAAAACTTGTTTGCAAGTAATGTACCCATTGTGGGTGACATTTTGTTTGTTGTTTCACAGCCAACACGGGACTCTAGAAGGAGGGCCTCTAAGGAAGCCAACCCGCTGACTAAGGAACTTCCACCAGTCAACAACTGTGCTGGGGTACCAGCTCCCTGTCAGGACTGTGATGACAGATGAACAAAACAAGATGATATGAAGAGGAAGATGACTTACATATTTCTTCTAACAAGAAGATGGGTGTATAGTTTACAGATGTTACAGACGAGTCCAGTTTATATAAAATTGAGACTTGTGCTGCGTGTACTCCCCCATTGCAGTTTTTCTCACAGATATCTAACACAAGAACGTTATCATCTGTATGTGGATATCCGCATACAAAGAACTGGGAACGCTGTGTTGTGTGATGTTGCTCCAATACATTGGGGAAATAGAGAAGGAGCCACTAATGATGCTATTGCTGTTTACCTATGGAAAATGCTGTATAGACATCTGGGTAAAGTTGCAGATAAAATACAATAAGTTAATGAGGTAATTTGTTATAGCTTTGTGTGAAGTGCTAAATGGGCAGTATTTGCACCAATGGGATAACTGAAATAGTACCATCATACCAAAAAAAAAAAAGAATCATATCTGAAACATAGGATCCATACTTTAACCCAAGCACTTTTTAAACATGTTTTCTTGAACCTGAAGTGCTGTTCAGATAGCAAAGTGTTTAAATTTGAGGGCTGAATACTATTTTTACTCTTGGCTTTGCAAGGTAACAAAACAAACACGCATGTGCCTAAACAGTGTCTCTCGTTCTTATGCATTTACCACAAAATGATCTTATTGTTGCTTTGACAGACGTTTACTGCAGCCAGGTATTAAGCATAGTAATATTCAAGTACAATGTTGAAATGCGCATTGTTTTGTGTTTTGCATGCGTTTATAAGTCTCACAGCCATTTGTCCATTGAATTATAATGATCTTCCATCTTTGTATTGTGTGTGACTGATCATACTGATCACAAACCAATCGGCATACCTATACCAAGATCTTGGGAGTTGGGAGCAGCCAGCTGGACACTGGGTAAAGTATTATATAAAAGATGTTTCGGGAGGATAGTTTTATCCAGTAGATGGCGCTAGAAACCATCCAATCACATGGAAAGAAGACGTCGTCTGAGTGGATATTATTGATATTATTATTATTTTCCCTGACTACAGAGGACACCGCTTCTCAATTGCCATTTTATTGGTCCTACATTATAAGTGAATGAATTGTCTGACTTGTCAATGTCTGGCTCACAGTAAGAGTCAATTCCCAAGGAAGTCTGAATGTTTGTTAATTTAATGAAGCCATGTCATGAAGGATACATTCTGTAAAATGTTTTCTTGCAATGGAAATTAAAAGCTAAATATATTATCAATTTGATGACTGACTGACTGATCAAATCCATTAGATTTTTTCTAAATATATAATTTCTAACTTTAGTTAATTTACGTTATTTCATCCAACCTCTGATAATTTATATTAACTGTTTTTCTATTTCTCTTTCAGCGTAGGTAAAACAAGAAAATAATGGTCCTATAAAGATATCTGCATATGCCATATTTGTATTTCATATTTTCGTATGGAGTACAACAACCGCGCGGGCACTGAGACCATGCAGAACATTGCATCACATAGGCGTTCATGATAAACTGCTGGTGTGCTGAATCAGAGTGGATGAAGACTACTGATGAGACTGGACGTGTCAAAAACTCAACGGCTGTTACGCAGTAGCGAGTTAACTACAAAATATTTAAGCCTATTGCCTTTTTCCTTTTTAGTGAGCGTGGGCACCATAATGTGAGAATGGCCAAAAGGCCAGGGACTGACGACGGAATGTTAATTTCACCAACGTACTCCAAAGATTTCTGCGCCAATTTGAACGCAGAGGACGGCAAAATGGATTGTAGCGATGGAGTCGAGGATCTTTCATTAGAGGAGATTCTTGCTCTTTATAGTCAGCCTATAAACGAAGAGCAAGCGTGGGCTGTCTGTTACCAGTGCTGCAGAAGTTTATCACAAAAATATCGAAGGAGGAATTCCAAGTCTGCCGGTGCTTCAGTTGACTGTGCGAGAAAAATTGAAGGACCCGGGGATGTTAGGATTCGTAGGGACGGGAGCGTTAAATTGCACTACCAAGACAGCACAGGTACAAAAAAGTAAACGAAGAACAGTCACCTAGTCTAGTGCCCTTTACACTCACAGTATGGTCACTCTTTTTATGTAATTCTATAATAAGTTGGTCTATATGCTGATCCATGCTCTAATCGTGCTTTGCAAAGTAAAATTATGGAAAAGCGTATTTTTCCCCCAATATAGCCTAAGCTACTTTTCTGCTTGTATTTTGTTTCACGTTATCTGCTAATGCAGTTGGCATCTCCTTAGCCATATTAATTGTCACTGTCAGGTTTAGGTAAATTATGGGTTTTCGTCGGATTTAGCTAAATTACTCTGGACTGTTTTTACTTCACAGTTGTAGATTACGAACGGCCTGTTCTCACCGAGACTGCCACCTCTTCTAGCATTGGGCCTATATTTGTATATTTGTCTAAAGCTGCAGTGGTCAGTTACCCACTGTAAACAATGGATCATGTGATATGATTCAAATGCAGATCACCTTGCTATGGGAACAAAGGGATGTCACTGACAGGTAGCGGTGCGCATTTGGGAGACATTGTGCACATTTGTTAAAAAAGAAAAAAAGAAAAAACAGGTTACAAATGTTGCAAACTGATCATTGTGGCTACATCAAATATGAGCGCAATCTAGTAGTCCGTCAACAGCAGGCGAGGGATCGTAGATCATGGGCCTAACCTGTGATATACGGTTGTATCGCAGGCCCCAATGTTGACATGTCAAAAAATCATAATTTAAGTCAAGTGTAATGGAAATTGGTTATATCCTCTTGACTTGATAGCGTATATGTGTACGTGAAAGGATAAGCCCCCACATTATGGGATTCCTTTTTCAGAGCTGAGTAGTGTCAATCCCTTTTTTCAAACCTGTCCCAGGGGCACAACCTCATCAAGTCAGAATGAATATAGAAGTGTAACCGTATAGTTTTTAGGGTAACAAGCTCTTCTGTGCCTGCTCCTTTAACTGGTGCTGAGGTATTTTTAGGAAGGTTGGTTGGCCTTGTCCTGATTCTAATTAGGAGTGAAGATGAGAAAGACATGAGGTCAATTTATCAGATGCCTTAGATGCCAGTCTGCAGCTTGGGGATGTGGTTCTAGTTCAGGAGGTTACTACTAGAGCACAATCAATTTCCTATGTAACCATAGCAATAGGTGAACTCTAGGCGCTGGATTTGACTTCTCCAGGGTGGATCCGATCAATGCAGTCACTGCTTAGTTGTCTGTACAGTAAACCGTTGCCATTTCTTATTTGTATTCAAATATTCCAATCACTTTGAATACAGACGTGGCTTTATGCAGTATTTGATGTGTAGACAATGAAATTGGAATAACAAGAAGCGCAAAACCAGTTTCTTCTTTTTTGATCAGATCTTTCATAGGGGTAAAACCCCAGACACGAAAACACACACATAATAAAGAAACATTTTAGCATTTAGGAAGGACATGTTCAAAAGCTACATATAAAAATCTATGTTCAACCCTTTTTGTGAGCTGTTACAAATAGTTCCACTTTGATTTAGTTTTACTGTAGAGAGACCCTACATCGCAGCTGAGTCACTTCTCTGACTTGCCCTAACAGGGAGCCTAGTGTTCCTGAGGTGTGTGCTGTGAAAAAAAGCAAATTTTCCCTGAGCTACAGAAAACCAGTTCCTGATTGAGCCATGTCAATAATATCTGCTTCATGGGACAGCACAAGTGGTTTCCTGTCTTGTTTCCATAGTTAACTTTTTTTTTTTTTACTTTGGGTTATGAATTTAAAATCTTCTACCATATTTACGGGTCTATAGGTTTCATTGAAGCAAGAGCCCTCTCCAGAAAGCTTTACTTTGGAGATCTTTACCCTCCTAGTCTTTGCTTAAGGGTGCAGCTAGCACACATGTGTTGCTGTATGAGTTGTTCTGCCCTCTGGACTACTATGAAAGTCCTCTGTCTAACATGGTACCATAAAGATAGGCTCTATATGGAAGGTCGAAGTGGAGCTAGGCCAGTAATGAATTTGGTTGATGATTTCTTGAGATGTCAACATGTGGAATGTAATATAGGGTGTGCAGTGTCTGGTCATGTGATGGCATTATACATTACATTAATAGATAGAACCAATTAATTGTATCCATACTTTATGTTGATGTAATTTATGAATTATCCAATAGGAAGATTTTAGGTTTTCCTGGTTTGTTTTGACCTCTTCATTAGCATACTCTCCCCTCAGTACTGGGAGAGCAGTTCCCATGGAAACGGTGTGAAGTCTAAATTGGTTTGGAGGCTGTTGGGTTACCCATCCCCCAAAATCACCCAACGCAGTCCTGCTATGCAAGGACATTTTGACATTTCACTCATCACTAGCAAAAGATTCCTTATGTCCAATTATTCACCCCACATCGCTGTAAAAATACCCCCCCCCCCCGGCTATATGTTGCCAATATAGGATCAATTTTCAATTTCAATTCACAAGAAATCGAGGATCAGACTTGAATAGGGTCATGCAATTCACTTGAAAATAGATAGACAATTGTAAAATCTACTCTCGTCAGTCATGGACTATGGTGCTATGCATGCAGCCCCAACTGTTTTGAAGTCCCTTGATGCAGTTTACCACAGTGCTGTGCGTATTGTAACTGGGGATAGTTTTAGAACTCATCATTGTACACTGTATGCAAAAGCAGGATGGTCTTCTCTTAGTGATAGGAGAGAAAAACATTCTCTTTTTTGTTGACAAGGCATTGCTGGGCAAGTTACCTTTTTACCTTACTTCCTTATTAAAACACAAATCCAGTAGTCATGGGACACACTCACAGAACTATATCACCATTGAAAGCCGCAAAGGGAACACAGAACTTGGTAAATCGGCTTTCAGTTTTTTTGCCTTGGATAAATGGAACAAGATTCAACAGGAATTAAAATTAGATCAGTTTTTTCCTGTTTAAACTTCTTATTTTAAACTTTTATTGGAGGATTTGGGAGCTGAAGAGTGTTCTTGTTTTGGTTGAAACTTTAAAAGTTGTACTGTATTGTAAATATTGTATTGTAAACACTTATTTATTTTTTATTATTTTTTATTTATTTATGTTGTTATTTATATATTCTGCCTTTAAACAGGGCACTCCTGGAAAAGAGACCTAGTCTTAGTCGGTTAACCCCGTATAAATAATAATAATAATTTCAAAGCAACTTTGATGTCCCTAAATGTTTTGCATACATTAGCTTCTTACAATACTTGTATGTGTGAGAGAGAATAACGCTTATTTTCTTTAACTTTTTTTCAGATAAATATAGACCTGCAAACACATCCTTTGAGGTGAGTTGAACATCATGAAACTTTATCAAAGCAGTGGAATCTCACTCCAATCCAAACTACAGAACTTAAAAGGACTGGTCTACAAATTGAATTAAAAGCCTACTCAACCAATTATGTTAATACACACATTGTAAAGGTTGATTAAGTTGAATAAAAATTAGTGGTTCAAATATGTTTTATGGAGGTTCAAGAAACATTCAGTTTTGTGTCATGTTCTTTGTCTACTAGCATGCGGGATAGTAACAATTAACTTGCCCTTTTGCAGTCTTCTATTTTATTTTTTATCTGTTACTTTATTTATCCAGAAAAGTCCTATTGGGTCTCATTATTCTTCAAGGGAGACCTGGCCAAGATAGGCAGTAGCATAAAACACTGACAGAAAACACAAAACAACATCAAAAATAGCTAAAAATCAAGCAATTAGGAACTCTCATTTCAAAAGAGAAATTCATAGGAGTCACTGACAGGCATTCACTTAGCAAACAATTCTGACAAACAGCATTATAAAAGCAAACAATTCTGACAAACAGCATTATCAAAGCAAACAGTCATGTCTTCGGTGTTAGACAGTTACAGATTGTAAACTTCCAGACCATTGTGTCTGTACACCCTGATCTGCATTCAAGCACACAGTTGGTGACATGTTGAGTCTCTTGAACATGCATGCAGTACTTGGCTACAGAACATTTTCATGCATGTCAGCTGAGTTACACAACACAGTTTGGCAGATCAGAAAATCTGTGTTTTACAGTATAAATAGAGGAATGTATATCCCTCTAACTAATGGAATTTTTTTTACTGGATACAAGTGAAACATCCAAACTAACATTACTCTTTGGTCACTTGAAACCAAGTTTTTGCCAAGGAGACTGCTAGACAGGCAGCCAAAGTCTAGACTGCCTGTGTCTCCGAATCTCTGACCAGCTTTAAAGACTTTAGCCTTTGGCGCTAATCTCAACAGAGCATGGAGGTTTGACCCATATTCCTCTCTTAAATTTCAACTTGATTGTGTTTACTACTACAGTACATACAACAAGAGATACAATTGTTTTAAGAAAGTTTGTTAATGGCAAGGTGTACAATTATAGTGATGGTTTGCAATGTAATATTTGTGATTTTCCAAACATTTCCCGGGCTCAGGTTTTGTGGAAGCCCTACGGTCTATAATTATTTGTAGTACTTTTATCCTACAGACCAAATTATTCAGCGTTCACACCCTTCTCCATATATTCTAGCTGACTGTATAGGATGGTAACACAACAGACTAAGTCAAATAGGAATTCAAGTTAGATTTGTGTTCATCTCCTAATAATGGGTGGGAACTGGGTATGAAATGTATTCATGCTTAGTTTTAGGGACAATATTCATGCTACCTGCTTTACACTAGAACATATGGATTGAATTTCAAAATGGAATACCGTCACCATTTTATCTCTCCCAAGGATTATATTTTGCTGACTGCAGGTATTAGGATTATGTTGTGTGTAAAAAGTCAATAGTTTGAATTCAAGACTGGGTCACTCGGTAAAGCTTTCATGAGTTCCAGTGTGCCCAAACTCCCCAGTGATCCCAGGCCTGCATTAATTTCCTGTTTTGGCTGATCAAGCCACATCCTGCTCTTAAATAATCTATCCATTGATTTTCTGTCAAGGACCCGTCCAGTTTACTAACCAGTCAACTGTAACAAAGACTTGAGTAAGGTGGCTTTGTTTGGTGGGCTTTCCAAAGTTCAATAGTTATATAGCTATTTCAATTATTTAGATGTTCTACATTGCAAATACAGTGACAGCAATTATGGCGTAGGACATTGCAGCGGATAAGGGGATGAGCTGCTTTGATAAACTAAGTTGTGTACGTTTTTAAATGGGAAGCACACCTCTCTGTACTTGCTTAAAATGACTAGGCCTATGGTGTTACTGTTTATATCCCCTAGTTTTCATTCAACCAGTTTAGCACGCTTCTGAAAAAAACATATGGACAAGCAGCTAAATTACATACTACCACAGGATAATTAAACCAGGAGCTCGGCGGAGGGTTTCATGGTGTCAGAATGTGTCATCTGTCTTTTTTTAATATGTGAGACAGTGAGTCACCTAGTGATGCTGTGGGCTGGGGAAGCTAAGCATCTTGCTTTGGAGCTGCTGCAGTAGATTTAAGAGCCTCTGGATTCAGCATTGCTTACGTAACTTTCCCACTGTGTGTCTTTCTTTATCACCCTTTCTTTGCTTCCTCTTACAGTAGAGCCATCACAGAGCCAACGTGCTTAATGGTTGTGTCTGTCAACCAGAAAACTCTGTTTTTAAAAGCAGCAATGCAGAAGGGTCTCAACCATCCTTGTCCTAAAAGTGTGTTGGGCGTGCAAGAAAGAAACTTTATTGTAGGACTTCATATAAAATATGAACAGTGTGTGCGCATTTTAACATGCATTACGTCTGCTAAGATTTATCTTATAATGCTCTTTTGAAGACCTGACCATGCTGATGCTAACAAAAGTGATATTATGCCTAATAATCTGTGCCCTATAATGCTTTTGAATCTTACAACCTAGTGAGCCTACTTATTGATCGTAGAACTTTAAGCCTGCCACTGATGTAAGTGTATAAAGATGCGGAAGTCATGGATGTTTGTATTGGGTTTTATTGATTGATCTACTATTTATTTGAAGGACTTTTTTTATTTTTTATTTTTTTTTATTTAATTTTTTTGCTGAAAGGAATTGTTTGAGAGAGTGAGCTTCCCATGCCTCTACAAACGGCTGATTCTATCCCCATCTGTTTACTAGCAGCATAGATCCACTCTGCCTCTCATTTTGCATTCAGGACTAACACATAAACACAGACAGTTTAGTAGTCTCACTGCTGCATCTGTGCAAAGTATTACTATTTTATAGTCGAATTTGACATTCATATCTCTCAGATAGGTTAAAATGAAATTGAACACCAGCATGCAGCTTTTGCCTTGCCAACAGGAGCTGATAAATTACGCGCTAATGTTCTAGCTTGGTCTTGATGGTTGTTACTCTGAGGAGGTGATGTTTTCTATCAAGTGCCTTGGATTTGTTTCAATTGGGTGAAATGACCAGTGTCCACTCGTTGACCCAGCTGTCTGTATTGAATAACCAGAAATGTGTAACAGCCGGAGGGACGTGCATTGCTAAAATGTCTTGGAATAAGCTTATAGCATTTGGCTTGAGTAAATTACCAGGCCTATAAAATGCAATATTTAATGGGTCTTTTTGGTTTCCACCTCAACGTGTTTGTGCTGCTCACTTTGTTTATTCAATAGCACTGTTTGAGGCAGGAAAAGCCCTATGTAGATGTATTTTCCCCCCTAAAAAAATACATTCCCGTAATCACGTCTTGTGTTGTAGTTACTGTTGATCTGTGTGGCACCTAAAATGCTTCAGCAGCGAGGTTATACTCATGATTTGGGCATAGGTTTAACTGGAGAAGATGAACCAATATTCTTTGTGATAATCTTTTCAACACCACATTGTTTCTCGGGACGAATTGCCCGCTGCCTCAAACGTGATAGTAAGTCACAGACTAAGGGTGAGCATACGCCTTGTCTTGCTGGACTCGAATCGATGATGTCATGTGAATAATAGTGCTCACAGAACAAGTATTCCTCATTGTTTGGTGTGTCGTGAGAAGTGGTAGCACAAGAACTGGGAATACACTTCAGCAAGCACATTTTTTTTCTTGAGGGTGTCACTTGTTGATGCTCTGATAAATATTGAATTATTAAATTGAAAAAATTCAATATGCACTTTTCAATTACTTGCTCGTGTATAGCACTTGATTTTACTTGCTTGTAATTACTTTTTTTGGGGCAGTTCTTCCTAGAACAGGAATTTAATGTGTGAGCTGAGAGAATACAAGTTTAGGGCTATCTGACCATATGGCGCAGTTGACTCTTGAATACCGTGGCTCACACTATAGAGTATGCTGCTCTGTTTCCGCCTCCCTACTCGGCTTTCTCCTCGACCATGTCTCATTCCTTGGAGTCACAAGTCTTCAATTAAGATTGTAACACGTAATTGGGGGGAAAGGTTTTCACCCACCTCATCTCTCCTACTTGCCTGCAGGGACTGTATGCTCCATAACCTGGACTCTTACCTGATTTACTCATAGAACCTGTAACATTGCTTAAATAACATTCTAATCTTAACACTTGATAGCCAGAATGCTCATTTCCTCATTCCAAATGGGAAAACATTGTTGCATTTATCTCTTCTCGCTTAAGGTTACTTGTCCATAGGTTCAGTAACTGTTCTTATTCAGAAAAGATGTTTTTTCTCCTTTTTTGTAACTTTAACTTTTCTCAATCAGGCTATGTGACCTAGTAGATGAAACTAGGAGCTCCCCATTTTTATATGGAAACAAGACATTCTTTGACTAATGGGCTGAATCACCCTGTCTCTGAATCTTTATCTTGTGTTTGTCGTCTTGGCATTGATTGTGCCCATGCTGGGTTAATTTAGCACTAAGTAACCCAAGCATAGCAGAAAGGAAATAAACAGTTGAGTTGAAGCATGTTATTATTCAGTTGAACATTTTGTAACACATTCATCTCTGAAATAAGTCTAGAATTTAAGCCATATCAAATGTAAAGTAAATATATATGTTTAGACCTAGTTGGACCCATGGTTAATTTTGAGGAATGATTGATTACCCCATACAGAATCCGTCCAACTGTACTGCCACCTCGTTGTGGCTCATGGCCTGAACTGGCCACATATGGATTATAAAGTTACATAATCAAAAGGAGACACTTTTGATATTTAACTAAGATGAAGGTTAGCGGCCGTGGCTGACATAGAGATATGATATGATAAATGTCTGCAGAAAAGTCATTCTGACGACAGGACCATTTTCAAAATATAGATATTATAGAGTGCTGCAGGTTACTTGGATGTTGATGCTAAATGTCTGCAGGAAAATCACTCAATTGCCCTAGTAAAGATAGGCCCCTCTTGCTGACAGCAAAAAAATATCTATTGTTGAATGCCACCTTTTTACCTTTTCAAGAGTAGATTTTGAGAACATGTGCGTAGTGTTCTACAAGGACCTCTCAAAGCTCCAACTGGCTCGTTCAACAGCTCTGGCTTCAGTGCTCTCTGCCAGAAGCTCGACCCATTGGCACTGAAGCATAGCCAGCCTCACCCATCCTTGCTTCACCCACCTCTCCTAACCACTCTTTGTTTGGGCGACTCCCTTTCAAAATAATACCGCTGTTTCTTTCTGTGTATAGAGATAGGTACGAAGGCGTAACATGTTATGTCCAACTCCACCCTTTGCCTCTAATATTGTCTCTTTAATTGACCTTCGTTACAGTAGGTATTCAATAAATGTTAATGGACAGTATACAGAGAGTAAAAACGAAGCTCTGAAATTAACTTGCAGTGTGTTGTAAGTCAGTCGGAGTCCCAATCTGTATTTGTTTGTTTTCTTCAGCCTGACACGTCTTTTAGAAATACTTGGCTCTTGTCTTGTCCCTAGTAGCTACCTCCTTAGCTCACTACCCCTATCCCTCAACAATTGTATTATGGCTGATGACCTCCTTATAGTCTTAGGTTTTCCAAACCTATGTTTAGGTCTATTTGATAGCCACCGACTTGTTCCACTCCTGGTTCCAGACATCATATTTATAGCTGCAGTGAAAGTTCATTTCACAGGTGATTTGATTTAGTTGTTTTGAGACGATGGCATTCTTGATCCATTCCCATCTAGTAAGTGTTTGTTTCCCATCTTGTGTGAAGATGTTGAAAGATATATTTTTGAATAATTTCGGAAGTGTAATGTTTGTGTGAAGACCTGCGCGTCATATTTGTATATACCCCTATGGGATAAAGCAAAACAAGATAAGCAAGAGAACTGGGATACTTCATGAGGGATCTCAATAATTTTTTTTAGCATAAACTCATTAACTCTTATTTTGGTTCCTTTGGCTCCAGATGATTGAGTCATTAGGCATCATGATCTACAAGGCCTTGGACTATGGTCTAAAGGAGAACGAGGAGCGGGAGCTGTCACCTCCCCTGGAGCAGCTTATCGACATGATGACCAACATGACAGAGACTGAGAGCGACCCTTGCCCCGACGAGGGCTACGAAGCCATTGAGGAGGAAGAGGAAGAGGGGGAGGAAGTGCCCGCCACCAAAACGGTCTCTAGTGTCCGAGGGTATAGGGACATCATCACGGTAGGTTACAAAAGGACACGAGTTTGCTTGGGTGAAACTATATAACATAAACAACTTCCACGCACTTCATTTTTTATTTTACAAACACTTAGCCAAGCATGCTCGTACTGACGTGAGACATTTTGCCAAAATGGAAAGTGGAAGACGTTTAAACATTGTCCTTATGGAACTAAAATCTAATTTCCTAATATGTCTTGCTGGTGTAAGTTTACTAAAGAGTGGAAGACGTTTAAACATTGTCCTTATGGAACTAAAATCACATTTCCTATATGTCTTGCTGGTGTAAGTTTACTAAAGAGTCTTTCCAGACACTCATTACTGTTCTCCCAGCAGGTTCTCCCATCGATAGACTTCTATTGTCAATAATATAGTTATGCATTATTCTAAATGGGTAATAAGTATGTTATTGCAGAGTTTTCAGAAAGGGTATGCATCAGCCTTCCGTCTCTTATTTTTGTAGTACTGTTTTAATGCCTGATGCTGATCTTTTCAGCTATCAGGAACAAATAAATCCCCCTATATGGAGGTATTTTAACAACGGCTGTGAATACACAGACCGGTTTTGCTTTACCTGTAATTTCCCCAAGCATCCTTCTGAGGTAAAAGATAACACCTTTGCTGTGTCACACATTCCAGGGTTGGGCCAGCGTGAGGAGAAGACGAAAAAATGTTATCTGTCTGGTTCCCTCCTTTTGTTGTTGGAAATAATTTGAGTGCTCTACTATATTCTATGTAGCTGGCTTGTTGTCCCACCAGAATACCATGAGGATCAGGCCTTTAATCGGACTGTGCTTCTTGCTATTCCTGCGACGGGTGTGGTTACTAGTCAGGCAGTCTTGGTACTGTGAAAAGCACCTACATTTCATGTTAGTTATGACGCGATGTAAACAGTATATTGTGTTCCCGGTTTAGTGGATCCCTTTTATATAGAACAAGTTTAATTGCCAACAGTGTGAGTTATAAATTTGAAATGCTTTGAGTTTCTTGGAACAGTTATATATTTCTGTTTTTATACATTTTGTTGTTGAATGAGGCTGTGGTATCCGCACCCGTACATGACCTTTAAATTCCACCCCTTCTCTCCAGATGTGTTCATCTCACCTACCCAGTCCGTCTGATGCCCCAAACCACTATCAGGCGGTATGCCGTGCCCTCTATGCCGAGACCAAAGAACTGCGCACTTTCCTGGAAAAGATCAAAAGTGCCAAAGAGGTGAGACACTCATGCAGGGTCAAAAAGAAAATAATGAAACAAGTTGGCTTGGTCCTTTAGTAGTAATTCCCCTTTTTAAATATTTCCAGTGTGTACAAGGGTCACAAACATTAAAATACGTGTCATTCACTAAACCACGTGAACTTTTCATGTCTCTAAATCTGCCCCTAATCTGACTCCCTGCATAGTTCATGTAATGATTTTTAAAACAGGTGTGTCAGAAATGTCCCGCAGGCTCTTTGGAAACTGAAACTATCTTTCTCGTAGGTCTTAGAACTAATCGGTTTTCACAACAGCCATTCTTTCTTAAATATGCTGTTACATTACCAGTAGAAAGCTATCAGCATGACAACAAATTGATTATGAAAATATGGGTTTGCACACCTAAATAAGATTATATTTCCTCCATATAGGAGTAACATTTTGTGCTCTAAAGGTCAAAACCCACCACAGAGCCTTTGATTAGCACAGCGTGATCTGACCAAAACAAACAGACACTCCCTCTTCCTTTGTGTATATACTGTGTGTATATATATATGCATTGGTAATGCGGTTTTGTCACATAGGCTCATGTAACATGTTCACAAAACGCCAGCAGATCCTTATTTGACTAGTGTGAGGAGATTTAAAAGATGGGACTGAAGGGAATAGGGGGCTGCTTAGTACTGCATGCCATGGGGTAATCACTTCATAATTATAGATCACACCACCATAATGTCCAAGAGCCTATTTCCTCATACGAAAAAGGATCTCATGTTTACAGACATACATTCATCTAAGTCTTATAAGGACAAAGCAAAGTATTTGATTGTTATTATGAGTGTGCTGCTCGTCTGTTCATTTCCCTTTTCCCTGTTTATAGGAATTATTCTCTAGCTCAGGTTTAATATGCTTATTACTTGTTTAAGTTGAACATGTTTGAATGTAACGGCTGAACAAAAGTATACAAATGCAAAGACTCAGGGAGTGGGAGAAGACGTGAAAAGTTCAGGGATCTAATGAATTCAGAGAGAAAAAAGACCCGGGTATGATGTGAGAAGAGAAACTGGTTCTCAAGCTCATGTTTAATTTAAGTACACCTTGAGACACTGGAGAGAGACGGCACACATGCGAGATTGATCAGTCATTTGGTAGACCAAGATTTAAACATTAGAGATACCAATTTCAACCAAAAGGAGGCTTATAAAGATGAGAAGCCTGAAGTGTAGGAGGATTATAATGAGAATGGGAAAGCCCCCGAAGAGTTAAAACTGTGGCCAATGCACCATGGATTCTTATACTTGGAGACTTTGCATCTGCCTCTGAATTGCAGATTACTTTATGAAAAAAAATAAACGTTTAACTTTTTATAAAAATAAGAAGAATGTATACCAGAATTCTTAAACACCTCAGTAAGTACAAAAGTATTGTCCCGATTGACAAAAAAAAAAGTTGTTATTGTTGCTATGAGGGGTTTGGCAGATTGAGGCCATTAAAAGGCACCATTAGTTGCCAATTGATTTTACCCTACAGCGGAGTCAGTATTGCGCATCAGATGAAGCAGATGTCCCACATGTACTGATGCCAGACACAATCATTGATTCACAAATTCAAGTTAGGAAATGGGTGCAATGGATTGACACTGGTTGAACAGAATGTGCTGTTTTTGACCTGTCTCTTCCTCCATCCCTTGCTCCCCGGGGATGTGTAGAACCTACGCAAGATGGGGGCAGAGATCCGGGAAGAGCCCGTCAGAGACCTGAACGAGCTGCAGAATGCCGACTGGGTAAGAATGACTAGAATCAATGTTATTTGAAATGCACACCAAACATTCTCGGTCCCTCAGGAAATATTATTTTTCTGTAACATAACAAAACGTATATATTTTATTAGAAATTACAATGGTTTTGTATATTCAACATTGCACCCCCCCAGGCTCGCTTCTGGGTGCAGGTGATGCGGGACTTGAGGGATGGAGTGAAGCTGAAGAAGGTCCAGGAGCGCCAGTATAATCCCCTCCCCATAGAGTACCAGCTAACGCCCTATGAGATGCTCATGGACGACATTAGATCCAAACGTTACAAACTACGCAAAGTCATGGTGAGGATCTCATGCGTTATATTGTTGGACTCACATCTACATTGACCTTGCCGTCATTAACTTCAATCCAATTCTGACTTGAAAAGTGTAGTCAAAAAGTAACGTCGTCGTAAAAGAAAAGTCATTGAATCAACTCAGATTATATTCTTCTTGGTGGCTTTGACATTGATGAATTGTTTTTGAGGGGATACACAATGTTTTTGTCTGCATTCTTTGTTTCTTCCCCAAACTTATTGTGACCTGATGTTCCTACTTTAACCATCCCAAGAAATATCTGTACGTTTGGAGAGTGCACATTTTTTTTATTGATTATCTTTCAAAGGTCGGCCGCATGTAGACTGTAACTCCAGTGCATATGAAGTGTAAAGTTAAAGTTACAATGTTATTTTATTCATTTTTGTATAATATCATACCATGGTGGTAAAGTAAGGGATTCCTTCCTTAGAACAGACACTTTGAGGACTTTACAGAGGTAACTGTGCAGACCATAGTACCAATTTGGGTGATTGACACCTCAATTAGCAACAAACCTTTGCTCCCTCTCTCGGCACATTTTCTCTTGTACTTTACCATACATCTGTCCTTTAAAGAGGAGGGCAAACGGAGTCTAATGATAGGAAAGTATTGCATATGTATGCAACAGACTGATTATGTTGTGATGCGTTATGTGTTGCGTTATGTGTTTATTTCAAAATGATGGCTTGGGATTAAAGGGGCCACAAAGGAGTACATTGCATTCTGGTACGCTTCAGAATTGTTTTCTTGAAGTAACCTGGAAACCCCCCCCCCCCTTACCTTAGACACTAATGTGTCCTTTGCTGGGGCAGGTGAATGGAGACATCCCACCAAGGTTAAAGAAGAGCGCCCACGAGGTTATCCTGGAGTTCATCAGGTCACGGCCACCACTCAACCCCGTGAGTAGCATTGCTTCTACAAGTGCCCCCAGCACAATGACTCGTACACTTGATTTCCATAATGATTGTATTAAAAGTGACAGATAGATTTATCAGTTTCCAAAGATGTTGTTAGTTGGGGGAGCTTCCTGGTGTAACATTACTTACAGTGAGGTGCGTAGGAGGCATCTGATGAGTTGTCACTCACGTGGGGTTGTTATGACAGGTATCTGCTCGTAAGCTGAAACCCCACCCCCCACGTCCCAGCAGCCTCCACGAGCGTCTGCTGGCTGGCATCAAGGCCGAGAGGAAGCTCAGACCTGTCTCACCTGACATGATCCGCAGAAACCGTCTGGGTAGGCCACACGCTGTTTTGAAAATGAATGTTGAGAGGAAAGCACTTTTAATGCAAACTAAATGGACAGTAATTTTTACAATGTAACGTCGCTGAGTAGTTAATTATTAAATTTTCATGCAGCAAAAGCTGGTAAAGTACCTTGACCGTTGCCCTATTTATTACACAAGCCTAGTCACTCACTACATTCACAGAAACACTACATAAACCCATTTAATCTTGGTGCCGAGAGAACAGTACATCTATTCTCATACCACATTCCTTTAAATATTACAATACTCGGACCAAGATATCCCCTCCATGTTTTTAACAGCCATCCAGACATCTCTCTAAAGATGTTATAAACTGATTTTATTAGTGGCCATTTTGATGCTTCTTGGCAACATTTTAGATTCATTGGGTTTAGTAGAACCAAATTCTGTTCCTAAGAGAAGGAATCTGTTTGTGATGAGGAAAAAAAGGCTGGTCTCAAAGAAAAATATAAAGTGTGTGTCTGACATTTTTAGCAGCCACACGACATAGCTGTCGGAGTGACAGCGTGTCAAACCAGGGCAACCTATTGACCGCCGGTAATCTGTTGTGTTAGTGTGTCTTCTGCATGGCTGCTCTTAACAGCAGTGTACTACCACCGTAAGCTCTGATGCTGTACTACTACCATTAACACAATTAGATGTCATTTACACTAACCATTGCCAAATACCCTCTCCTCTCCTTTTAAAATTTTTTTTATTTGAGTAGAGTTGGCAGTGGTCAGCAGCACAAACGATACTGATTGCTTTCCAAACTGGTGTAGTAGGACTTGAGGATAAAATAGGAGTTGCTTGGAATTATTGTGTGTGTGTTATGTCTCAGTTGTTTGTTTTATTAGCTGTAAATATAAAACTAAATGCATATTGACAATGTGGTTTACCCTTAATTCTCAGCTAAAATAATCTTTAAGGGTTAGCTCAAGTGTATGTTCAGTTAAGCTTATGTACCCAACTTAAAATGTTTTCTAGTATTTTAGACTTTAAGAGGATCAGTACTTTAGTGTTGGCCATACTGTACAATACTACACAGAACTGAAGTTCATAGGGTCATTTTTGTTATAATAATTAGTCTGACAGAGACATACCGCAAGTCATTGATACACTAAAGAAGTCTGTTTTTGTTTAGTTAGAGGGCAAAGCATTTATCATTGATAGACTATTATGTTCATGTTATCTTGGAAAGGTTCCAGGCTCATACATCCATTTTGAAACTCATTGATTTCCTTTCTTTCTGCCTCTTTTCCTTTTAATGGGATGATTTATTTCAGTTGTTCGGCCGCTTAGCATGTCTTACAGTTTTGACTCATCAGGTAAAGTCTCTCCTGCTTTACCCGTAACGTTTGTGTAGGTGTGTGTGTGTACGCACGCTCTGCTATTTCTGGTTGTATTGATGCCCCTCCTTGATGATTCACACAGCCGTTGCCTTTATTTCGTGTTTGTGTTGCACAGTCTGTCCACATAGGAAACAAAACACTGCCAAAACACAGTCTCTCTTAAAGCAAGGCCCACACCTGTCAGAGGAACCGATATATGTGTTGTCAATACTAGTTGTGTGGTAATACCAGTTGTGTCCTAGATATTTTTTTACTTTTTTTAGGTGAGCAAAAACAGTCTTGAGGAAAGAGTCTACTGCAAAGTGGAGTGACAAATATGTAGTTTTCTCTAAATAAATACTTGTAGGTCTTAAGAAACAAAGTGACACTGAAGTTGAGCCAAATGCCAGATCTAGAAGTCTGGCTATTGTTTGCCAGTTTACAAAATTTCAAAAGCGGTGCCAAGTGTAGATGCTTAGTCCGACAATCACCTTTCATAGTTGTGTTTAATAGCAGCTTGTGAACCAGTCACAATAGAAAGGATTGCCTTCCCTCACTCTGCCTGTCATCCTAATCCACTTTCACTAGGGCATATGACAGCTTACATAACACTCCGACTCCCATCACATAACAACAATCGTTCCTGAATGAAGCTCTGCAACAGTGCAGTTCACTGGACAGCTGCAGTATTACAGTTACGATGACATTAGTACCCTGACCCTTCACTCCTTTTGTTTCTACGTTATTTGATGGCCCCTCATGCAAACACTGCCTTGGCTGCGCTTGCCATGCCTAAACCCTGTACATTGTGTGTGTGTGTGTGTGTGTGTGTGTGTGTGTGTGTGTGCGAACCGAGAGTCCCGTTTCCTCGCCTCCACTTATTCCCTGCTGATTGCTGTTTGTCCTCCCCGGCTGACCCAGCCAACGATCAGTCAGGCTGTTGAATAAGAATGTTGTTATGGTGATGACGACGGGGTCATATTGAAAGGGTATGTTCCCCCTCCAGGTGCAGGGAAAAGCATCAGCACCCCGCAGGATTTATTCCGCAGCACAGGTAAAGTGTAATTACTGTTCTTGCACCTGTTCATGGCATGTGGAGTTGTCTGTTCCCCACGGTGTGTAATGGATCCTATTGTTGTATTTTTTTTTCCTTCGCGTCCGTTATATGCCTAACGTTGATGTCTATATCTGAAATAAGTTACTATTTGAATTAGGACTTTTTAAATGGCAAGCCTTCCCCTCCCCCTGAGTACTGGTCACTCTTGGCCACGGTCAGTTAGTCATTGGCAACAAATTCATGAGTGGCTTCGGTGTTGGCTCTGACATTCTTATGATGACATGGATGCGATACTAGACACTAAGTTCTTTGTGCAAGAATAAAGTGCTCTCCACATAATTGTGGTGTTTTCGACTTTTTATAAAAATTTTTGTTTGGACATTTCATCAGCGAACATGGATACCCTAGTGTAGAAGGCAAACTTGATTAAAATTGTGACATGCCTAATAAACTTGTGGTGTTTTTCGTGTGAAAGGACACTTAATCTGGGTAATGTACGGGTTGCATGAAAACCTCACTAATGTGTAGGAAGAGGGAAGTCATTAGGTTAGAAGCATATGACATGTTCAAAATATGTCTTAAGTAGATTTCACTGTCACTATGTGAGACTTGAAAGATGTCTTCAGTTTACACAGTGAGCATGCTGTACTGTTGTCCAGTATGCGGGGATTCATGGTGAATGCGTACTTGTCTACCGTTAAGCTAGCTCTGTCCACTGTGACTCTCTATTGAAGCCTGTTGTCTTCTAGTGATTGATTTTGACTGTGTTCTCCCCCACTCAGACAAGCCGGATGGGCTCAGGAAGTTAGCAGTGAGCACGTTGGCTCTGGACGATGGTGCTCTCCCCGCCCCGCAAACAGAAGGGCTCCAGCCCCTGACCCAGAGGAAGAGGCTACTGAAGGCGCCCACACTTGCAGAGCTTGACAGCTCCGACTCTGAGGTAAGAGAATGGCTTGCTGCCAGTCTATAGTCTTCTGCAGGTGTCCTCCTCCTCCTGCGCTTCACTTTGTACTGATCTGATTGGCTAACATTATTCAACCATAATTATTACCCGTAGTCTAAACATAAACTGCTGTTTTCCATGACTTCACTACTAGAAATTGTCCTGGTGAAGTTGATAGCTTATGCTCTGCGTTTGAGTCATACATTGTTTGTTTATTTATTTATTTATTTATTTATTTATTTATTTATTTTATATAGGAAGAGCCTTCTCGAAGGACAACCAGCAGCTCTAGTATGTCTGTGCTGGACACATCTCCTGAGTCTGTCATGGGAAAAAGGAGTAAGACTGCGATTCTATTCTACTGTCCTTTTCTATATTCTTTCAAGAACCTAACAATACAAACCACCTAGCTTTTCTTAATCTAGTAATTTTCTCAATATCTCTTCCTCCTTCCCACATTCCAGCTCCACCCAATTTCTTGCCCATCTCGACCAGACCACAGCCAGACAGGAAGTCTTCCCCCCAGAGGAGACACTCCATAGAGAAGGAGACCCCCACCTCTGTCAAACCCTTCATAGCCCCTTCAAGACAGTGCTCAAAGTCTCTGGTATGTTTCCACAGACGTTCGTTATTCTTCACTTGACCTCAGAATCAAGAGAGGTTCATTGCAAAGTAGGATCAGTTTAGCATCATGCACTTAGATGAATTGGTTATCTTGACTAATCAAATTGTTTGTACAGAGTGTTTTGTTCTGTATTTGAGAGGATAAAATGTATTCTCTGTCTTTGGAAGAAAGAAAAGAGTCCTGTGCTGGCCTTGTGGTTTGACAAGCGGGAATAGTCAGTATTAACATGGGATGACAACAGTGTAGAAGTGATTGAGGTTAATTTTCCTGTGAAGTAAGTGACTGCAAGAAAGGTCACAAGTCCCGACTCCAAGCCACTGAACAGTCTTATGGAACCGGCACACATTGGATCAGTTGTGGTAGAGTTCAACTACCATACAACGTGCAGTTCATAGTTAAATCATGTCAAACAATGGAACCCTTGTCCCCTCGACAGATATCCTAGGTCCCATCTCTCCTACCTAGTCTATTCCCATGCTACTCCCTTTATTATGTTTACATTTGCGGAGGAGTACTCTTCTTCTGAAGACTTATTCTAGTAATTTCCTCTTTCACATAATGCTGCAGCTGACCGAAGAGCCCAGCACCAAGGTAACTTGGTCCCCCTCCACCCCTCTGTCTGTCTCAGTCCCTGTCCGTCCTCGTCACCTTCAGTTATAACTGAGTACAGGGCAGGAATAAGAGGGTAAAAACATAGCTTATAGTTATAAGAAAAGATAAGACAGGTGGAAGTTCAGACATGTTGTTTTTTAGTGCTGTCTGATCATTTGTGCTTTTATCACACTCCCTGGCATTCTAAAATATAAAATACTGTGGTTTAATTTCAAATATTTGTCGTAACTCAAAAAAATGGATGTCAACCATGGAAAGTAGAATTCTCCATAGATTTTAAATAATGTGTTTTTCCCCCCACTAATGATCAGGTGGAAGTTGCTGCCAGTTCCCAGGGGGTACGTCACAATGATGATGTCTCTGAATTTTGGACTAACACCACCACCTTCACTTCCATTACAAAATGCATCTCTAATCTTCAATACTAACATTGGCACTGAAAAAGCAGTCTGATCCATAAACTCTAACTTCCTAAGTATAAATCAATGGGGTCGACTGGGCATTAGCATTTACACATTAAAAACATTTTCAATTTCCCCTGGATTGGTCATCTTTCCAGGTCTTGTGTCGCAACCACTTGTTGTGGCAGCGCAGAACTAATTATAGATCAGTGTGATAAAAGTGGAGACTTCAGCTGCAATAATGGAATGTGTGTGTGTGTGTGTGTGTGTGTGTCTCTGCTGGAAATGCAGTATATCCTCACATTTACCACTTTATCTTCACTTTTATTTGTGGTTGGGTGGTCATCAAGGCGGTGTTAGGAGGGGCACAACATTTAAACCACTTAACTTTTCATGTGAGGGTTAAAGCTGTGTTATAAATGTTTACCACTTATTGTACCTGTCAGTTCATGTAATCTATTTAAATTTGTACCATTGTGAGTTTCACTTGTGGGCATGATGGTGTAAGGGTGTGTTTTTAAAGGATTGCTTCTGTTATAAAATGATCATGCTTGTTCATCTGTGTTTTGCCATCTGCCTTCATGGTGTGTTGTCTCTTCCATGGCAATCAACATCATAATCATCTGAATTTCCTATGGTTGGTATATATGTATATTTTCTGTGTATTTTCCTTAGGAGGAATTCTGTTACCCTGTTGAGTGCCTGGCTCTCACTGTAGAGGAGGTGATGCACATCAGACAGGTACTGGTTAAGGCTGAGCTGGAGAAGTTCCAGCAGTACAAAGACGTCTACAACGCCCTCAAAAAAGGAAAGGTAATGTACCTTTCATCTCTGGCAATGTTGATGCTCCAATTATAGTGTACATTCATGTGTGCTGTTGGCTTATAACTTAAAATAAAGAAATAAAGAAATTGTATCTACATATCTTCTGTCCTCAACTCTGCAGCTCTGTTTTTCGTGTCGTACCAAGAAATTCTCCTTCTTTACCTGGTCTTACACCTGCCAGTTTTGCAAAAGGTAAAGTGGATCATTGTTACAAACTATATGTCCTGAGCAAGACTGCAGCATTTGGATAAAGCTAAAAGCTTATTTGTGTCTTCCAATCCAGGCCTGTATGCTCCCAGTGTTGTAAAAAGGTAAGTCATTCTACGTCACCTTTAGCTTCAACATCTTCTTAAACACTTCTTTCAATTTGCCAATAGTATCAATCCATCCTTCCATAATTGTTTATTTACTCTGTATGGCTTTACCTCAGATGCGAATGCCTTCCAAGCCCTATGCCAACTTGCCAATCTACTCACTTGGCCCCAGCACCACACCCAATGAAGGGACGCTTCCTGCTCCTGCCCACCCAGGGAAGTCCTCCTTTGGGTCGGAACACCACAGACACAGCCTGCGCAGGACTGGCTCCAGGTATGTTCGCACACAGTCGGGCAGACTTTTGACAGAACAGCACACTATTGTGTGATTTGGTTTAGAAACAGAGATGTTAAAACAAACATATGTTGGGAATGGAAAAATATAAAAAATGGCGAATTTAGGAATATTCCCCATTTCCAAATGTCATAGTTAACAGTAGATAGTGCTGTTATGCCAATTAAAAGAGAGTGTGGAACAAGCTTCACAGTCAGGACTAGTTTTGCTATTGAAAATATAGCGATCTGAATTCATGTGCTCTGATAAGCAGCACATAGTAGTCTCTAATACTGCCTCGGGAGAATTACAGCCTTTTTTTGTGTCTTTCATCTCTCTTGCTCACGTCCGCTGTCTCGTCTCTGTCCCCAGGTTGTCCAAGCAGAACAGTGGCAGCAGCATGGATGGAAGCTCCCGTGATGAACTTGAACTCCCCAAGGAGCTGACCGAGGACTGGTGCACCATGGAGGTCTGCGTGGACTGCAAAAAGTTCATCACTGACATCATCTCCTCCAGCAAACGCAGCCTGTCGCAGGCTACCAAGCGCTCACGCCTCAAACGCAAGACCCAGTCCTTCTACCTGTCTTCCCCCAACTCCTCTGACTACCGGCCATCGGAACGCACCATTAAGGAGGTCTAAAAGTGCCCTCGCCGTCCTCCAAAACACTGCATAGAGGTATTTAACCAACGGGCCACATATACATATTATGTCTGTCTGCCTGCTGCTGTTTTCCTAATGGCCAGATGTGATTGATTGGCTTTGTGTATTTTTGTGAATAACGGACCCTTTAAAAAGTGCCAGACATGACAATGAATGCAAACTCAGATGGTTGAACAGTTAACTCCCTAATTCAGCATGGGTTATTCTTTTTATTCTTGTCTCAGGAAGTTCTATTTTGCTTTGTTGTGATAGCCATTAAACCCTAGGTATGCTTTGCTTTTAAAGCCTCTTCTAGAGTTAATATCCTGTCATGTTGTACAGTGCATAACTAATATAAACCACCATCTCTTTTTAATATGTGAGTAACAGTAATAATACATGGTGTTTTGTTGTCGGGTAAACATTTGGCTGCTTACACGGTGGACTGCAAGAGAATGTACAGTATATTTTACAAGGCTTGAGTGGAAGGAGTAGTACACCTCAGTGGTCCTTTTAAAGCAGACTGCCGTGCAGATTGGAAAATAATATCGATACCCCCTCAAATTCTTAAATGTAAAATATTCGATCCAGCTCCTGTTTACGACTAGCACTCAGGAAAAACTAACCGATTGTTTATTGACAGACATGCACTGTAGATTCGTTGGTCAGATCTGATGGGTTAGTTTTCTGCCACCCCATCTTCTTCTACCACTGACTTAATAAATAATAAATAATAAATATGATGCCAAATGACAGATCACTGATATTAGCAAATTTGTTTGTCAAATTACTGATCAGGTGGGTTTTAGCCACCTGGTTAGTGTATTTTTTTTATTGTTCCTATTGCCAAAATAAGTAATCTGAATACTATATTATTTTTGACCTATTATGAATAGTTATGATCAAATTTCTTTTGGATTTAAAGGGTGGATTCTGTTACTTTAGGTTTCTTCCTGGCCAATGGGATCACATAATTGTGGGGCTATGATTGTGCACATGCTGTATTTTCCAACCCTTATTTCTTATATTAGAAGAATCTGGAGTAGTGTTATTAATATTTTTATGTAAAGATTTGCATTATAATTATATTAAGTATTTTTTATTGCTTTTACTATGTATTGTTTTCTGTTTAGATATATTATATATTTCAAATGGCACTTTTACTGGAACAATGTTTTGTTTCTGTCTTCCTGTTTTATGTTTGTGTTCACCTCTTGGGGTGCCATTTCCCAAGGATCCTCATGGGTGAAGGTTGTGCAAGCAAAATCTGGTAATCTAACCTGGTTTTGGCCTAAAACACACTAGCTAATGTAGGCTACAGGGTAAAGGTCATTTTACATAATATATTATTTCTATATTGTTTCTGTCGTCAGTTACATTCCTCTGGAATTGAAGATATACCATACATAATTGTTTTTTAATTAGTTAGATGCCCTGGATTGTGAGCAAACGATCAGTTTAATACTAATGATGCGATGTTATGAATAAAAAAACATGGAACAAAAGTCTGATTCTGTATGTTTAGATACCAGTTATGAATGAATAGTGTGCATGCTGTATATTTGTGTTATTTTTTTTTAAAACGAAGGAAATAATAAAAATTAAGACTATCTGGCCTGAGCGTTGTTTACTGGGATTTAGTGTGGATAAACGGGGAATAATAAACGCACAATCTCTAAATGCTTTGGGGAATCTCGGATAAAAACAACAACCCATTATCTTTGTGATCTGGATCTGAGTGATTGCATGACAGTTGTCCACACTGAGAGTAAAGACACTTTGCCCATTACATGAGGCTTTGATAGAGAGCTTGAATAGGCTTGTAGCAGCACCTAGTGGACTATGGTGGAGATTGAGTAATGGATTCCTTGCTAAACAAAATTGTTTCTTTAAATACATTTTTAAATATTAGATATGCCTTAGCTGAAACCCTCAGGTGACCTAACATGTTTAATGATGCTTGCCTGGAAGTATATTTGCAATACTTGTTACATTTGAAATAACTGTCAATTATGGTCATCGTCAAGACTCATTTGTGAAAATAATTTTGACCAGGAGAGGTCAGAATAAATGTTTGAGGGCTCTGAAAACCTGAAACATGATTCTATTTAATATTTTATATATATATGTATATATATATACATCTAGTAACCTCCACAGAAATCTTAATTCGTGAATTATTTATATTGTAAATAATGATACATATGCAGTAAGGTTTTGCAATTTGTTTCCAAATACATCTCTAATTTATAGCCTATTTCTAATATGATTCTCCAGACTAACTAATTGTGCATTAATCTTTTTTTGTTTTTTGAAATCTTTTGTTGAGTAGAATATCCAAAAATTTGCTATCAGACAATGGTTTGTATGCTCAAGAGTGAAAGAAGGGCTACTGACTGACTTGGTATGTGACACCTGGGCCCCTAGAGGCTGTGGGGCTATTGAAAGAAAATGGCATGTAGAGAAAGGCAGGCAGTATGTAAAGCTACCAACAAAGTGACAGGATAATAGCGAATCTAACTGTCATCATGTTAAAATTTTTAAAGCACCAGTTGACCTAAGAATGGATGGCAATGTCTAACTCAACAGGACTAATGTAAATCCTATTAATCCCTATGTGTAGCACATTAACACAGGTATAGAGTTTCAGGGTGGGCACATAGAATGGGTGTTTCTACTAGCCACATAGACATTCCTCTAAATACTAATATAAGACCTCAGTACAATGGAGCCAAGTGGCCTAATTAGCTGAAATTTTCGCATTCATCCGAGCTTGAATTTCTTTTATGTTCTAACTCGAATCTTCATTCCGAAATTCAAGCTCATGACACCCCTATTTGCTATCTCAGATGTTTAAATATGGAGCTTCTATGCTAAAATAAAGCATAACTTTCTCATGCGACCTGCCGACCGTGTAGCTGGACAGGGTCTCTTTGGTTTGTTTTTTAATGTGATGCAGCCAACTTGAAAGAGGGGTTTAAAACATATTCTTTCTTATGCAGTTTTGCTTCTATCTATTGTACATTGTGTGTGTGTGTGTGTGTGTGTGAGAGTGAGAGAGATTGTGTGCTTATATGCATGCCATTGGCGATCACAGGAAAGCTTCACCCCATGGGCTAGTAACAGACCATGCCGGAAATAGACTTGCCACAGCCTCCCTGAAGGGTGACCCTCACACACTGGTCTCTATGGTAGAGACCAATCAACACATGTAAATAAATAGGCTATGCATTTAGCAACACCTCAGTAAAAGTTTGACAGTTTGTTCTTGTCAAAGGGCTAATACTAGACTGGCTAACAGAAGGGAACACGACACTTGACGGACTGGTGGCTTTTCATTTAACTTAACTATGGAACTAAGGATTTAATAAAAACCTGAAAAGGGTGCACATAAATGCTAAAACGTTTTTGGGTTGTTTGTTGACAAGAGGTTTATGATATAGATATCCAGAAATACTTGTATTTAATAACTTGTTGTTTATGGGAACCATAGGCCTGGCTATTAAAGGCATTTTTATATGTGATAACTGCTTACTAATGTAGATGAAATGCCCCTTTGGTGAACAGTTTCGTATTTTCCTCACTCATCCCTCAGGCTTCAGCTTCCTCCCTCACAGAGATACAAATACAAGCAGGTCATATCACTCTGTGTGAGCATTCCTCTCAAGCGGAACTTTGTAACTTTATCAGTGTAGTATGCAGACCTCCCAGGGCTAAACATACTATAGGTTGTAGCCACGAGTGGCTTAATAAGCTAAATGAACAGCGGTCATGGATAGGGGTCATATCCATTTCAAACCAAATAAACTGTAGTCCAGCATGAGTGCAACTCCTATCACCATACCAACGTCTGTATAATTTAAACCGAATTAATTTAATGTCATTTGAAATGATCAAACAACTATTTTGGTTTGCTTTACATCTTTAATATAATTAAATTACAAATTAGACAACATCCTGTTATAAAACACAACTTGTATACACATTAATAAATAAATAAATAAATAAAAACCCACAAAACATTATGCATCATGCATTTGAGTTGCTTTGAGATTTGATATGGAAAGAAACACCACAGGCTCATCCAATCACGTGACTGGTGTTACCATGGTAATGGTTGTCAAGTGCAGGGACCATATGAGCTACAGGCAATTGATGTCAGTTCCATAAGGGTCATGTATAATTTTAGCTGTTTAGATGGGCAATGACACTGGCAGAAGCAGTGATGCTACCCACCCCAGTGCTGCTGGGAGAGAATATGGTGTCTAATTGGAGACGTGTACAGGTATGAAATGTGAGTACAAGTGTGTAACTCCATTGAGTACAAACCGTGAAAATATAATGGGTCTTGTCCAGTTTCTAAATGCATTGCCATGTAAAGACTAAGGAAGCCCAATTGCAAGGTTAAAGAGGGCTTCTAATGACCTGCTGATGAATGCACCCTCATTTACCCATCATGAATCACCATTACCATTCACTCTACATCTAGAACAGTACAAAGTCAAACTATTACTGTCTGTGTAATTAAGTGTGTTTTAAGTAGAACAGTGGAAACACAGTAGGTATAAATAATACGTTATTGTATAAGTATAATATAAGTATAGGTTATTGTTATGTAATGTAAATCTTTCCTTTAACAAAAAACTGAACTGAATTCTTATTTAAGACAGCACATTACCATTCAGATTTATGATATTGATTTTCATTTTGTGCATGCTTAAATATGTTTGGCTTAAAACTGAAGTGCAGTATGATTCTCATCAGGAGGTGATCTATAACAGAAGAATGTGGACTAGAGGAATGTAATAAAGCAACGGTTTAATTTCTATGTTTAAAGTGGCTATTTAGAATACATTCCCAAAAGTCTATGTCTGTCAATAGCAGCATCACAACATAGCCGGGGCCAAAAACTGTTCATATTCCCGGTATGTGTCAATTTGTGCACAGGTAATTTAACTACTTTGAACACTAAATAGCTAAATAGATAATTACCTGGAGTAATAAAATCCTTAGCAACTCTAGCCAGCGTAAAGAGATTACAAGCATCTGCTTCAGGCACCGTTTCTTGAATCAGGAGAGAGTGAACAGCTGCACATTGCATAAGTCTGACTGTTTCTGCTCTCTCTGAAGTCCCCCAGCTTAGGCTCCCCTTAGGGACCATAGTCATGACAATTCTACTTGCCAGCTGAGATCTCCTTTGGTTTGAAGCACGGCAGACGCTAGCTAGCCTAGCCTAGCATGCTCCCAAAGATGCCGTTGATCTGTGGAGCCACACAGCCAGTCCTAAATGGATTCCCATCTGTTGCTTGACGGGGGCCTATAACTCATGGCAAAAGGGGTTGAGGTACATGTGTATGGGCGGAGGCCCTAAAAGGGGGTGGTTGGGTGATAGGTCAAGGTGGGTTGGGCTTGTTGGACACACAGACTAAGGGCAAGGAACCGTGGTCAAACAGCTTGTAAGGCAGGGTGCCCTTGGAGGTCCACACGTCCGTCTTGGGGTCATAGCACTCAAAACAGTCGGAGTCCTCGATGATGTCATGGCCGTTGAGGAAGCGCCCACCCGTCACGTACAGCTTGTTGTTGATCACCGTGGCACTGTGATGCATCCTTCGCTCTTTTAGATTCTCACACTTCACAAACTTGTTTGCCTTGGTGTCATATGCAATCATTCGCCTGGTATAACCTAAAATGTTAATATTTACATATTAATTGTATTGCAATTCATCAAATATGTTACATTCAACTGACAATAAAAAAATGAATTGCTTGGATATACAACGCAAGTCTGTAATATCAGTGTAACCTGACATTTTTGTCATGTTCCTGCTTTCGAAACGAAAGGTCAGGCTATCCTCAGCTCCATATGAGGCCCACCTCCTATGATGTAGATCTTGTCCTCGATGACAGCTGCCGGAGCACACACGTTCTTTACCGTTCTGGTCTCTAGTCTGGACCACAGGTTGCGTGATATGTGATACACCTATGTATAAAAAGCAGATATTCACTCAGAGAGCAAGTTAGACTACAGTTTAAAAAAGCAATATATGTACTTAAAAGAAGTTTCCTCTACCTGTATCAACCTAACAGGATTCTGCATGGCGTCTTCCCCTCCAAACACATAGATGCGCTGATCATTGGCTGCCACGGCTGGATGTAGCACTGCTGTGGGTAGGGGTGCCATGGCCTCCCACTGGTTAAACATACTGTTATACCTCTCCACAGAGTTAGAGATCTGCTTGTTCACCCCGATGCCCCCTATGACGAAGATGAAGTGCAGGTGGGACACACTCTGATGGGCATAGCGAGGCTCCAACATGGGCTCCGCGGTCCGCCACTGGTTGGTCTTGAGGGACAGTGTGTAGACAGTGGCACTGACTGAGCTGTCGCCCGATGCCATGCTGAGGCTGAGCCCACCTACCACGTACAGGATACTGTGGATGCACACGTACGCTGCCTTGTAGAGGCGCAGTGGCAGCTTGGCCAACCACTGCCAGCGCTGGGTCCTCTCGTCGTACAGCAGGGCCTCGCGGGACGTCTGCTCGTTGTTTTTGCGCCCGCCGACCACAACGAGCGTCTCGCGGCAGGTGTAGCGGCGCGGCGTCGTCCACAGCGGCCTGAGCTCGCTGCCGCATTTGGCACTGACGGAGAGCATGAGACGGCGGACCGACTCGATGATCTCGGTGCAGAGCGTGGACGACTGCACCAGCGGGTCGTTGGCGATGAACTGGAACAGGTAGGTGGGGTGGATGTGACGAAGGCGCACCTTCTTGAAGAGGTCGTGAATGGCGCCGCGCCTTGAGAAGGGGTCGTGGTGGATCCAGGCCAGGAGCGTTTCAAACACCTGCTCCTCCTCGGCACAGAGGCGATCGTCCTCTAAATAACACATGAGCTCGGGCAGCGACAGCTCGCAAAAGTCCTCGGTAGCGGCCACGTCGGAAAAGCACCTCACCGCCATCTCTTTGGCCTTCTCCTTCAGGCTGTCACAGTGGAGGATCTCGGAGAGTCGTATCATGCTCAGACAGTTGTCCGGGCTGAGCTGCTTTTGCAGAAATGCTGAGCAGGCCTCAAACAGTCTGCCGTAGTGAAGCATGGAAGCTGCCTGCATGAGGGGCAACACTATCTCCATGGTGATGGTAATAGAGCCTGTGTAGACATAGTCCACGATGCCGCTCAGCACGTTGGGCGTGATGCCCTTCAGGTCCACCCGTGCCTGGCTGCTCTCCAGGAAGTTGCTGCAGAACATGGCACGGAAGTAAGGGCTGCTGGAGACCAGGACGTTCCGGTGGCAGGGGATCTCCCGTTGTTCGGTGCAGAGCACAACATCTGTCAGGATGCGCTCCTGGCGAAGTACGTTGAGCTGGGCGAGCAGGTGGGTGGGGTGCTCTAGGTCTCTGAATGGGAATATGTCACGGGATATGCAGGCCATTCTATGGAGAGAATCAGAAACATAATAATGGCATAAACATTGTACAGTATATAGTGTGTAGTGATTCATCAGGCCTACTTAATGTCTGTAGTCGTGTAGCAGTGTGCAAAGGACCTGTGACTGTGCTTTGGATATTTTCCTCAATAACACAAATGAACCTCACCTGACCTTAACCACCGTGCTGAGACTCTTTTCCCTTCCTGCTTTAACAAAGAATAGAAACCTTCACCCCGATTAAACCCTTTTACTCTTACAACAGGGGGTCGTCCTTCGTGAAATGGCCAGTGACTCATTATAATGTATTTCTGTTCTTTTCTCTTAAGCCATCTTGATACGCCCATGTGGCATTTAGATACCTCTAGCCAACCTCTCCTGGCCCTCATCAATGTCGACCTCAATAGTATTGCTATGACTCAGCCCAGCTTGTTTCTTACTCTCTCTTTCTCGTTAACATGCTTTTCCATTTCTCGTTATTATGTCTGGCTCCCCCTTTCTTTCTATCCCTCCCTCTATTTCTATCCCTCTGTGGGGGGGGGGGGGAGGGCTTTGCCCTTGACAGTCCTGGCATTTACACCAGGGACATTTCATACAGCTATTATCAACACTAAGTCCTTTAATCACCCCTGAGATGGCTACTGAATCATACATGGGGCCCACCCTTCCTGTTATATTTAGAACTTTAATCATTATTCTTTATTATTTAAAGCCATTGTGTATGACGACTCCCCACAACTGGTATTCCCCGACCTCATGGTGGATTGGATGCGAGCCTTTAGACTGCTGGTATGAAGAACTCTACAGCAAATCTTTAAGGTTGAACAAACTGTACATTATGGCAATTCAAATGTATGTTTTTAAACAGTCATTCTTTGACTGAAGCTTGGATAATACTATTGCATAGTGAGTGCACTATTTATAAAATACTGCATTCCAACCAAATAAAAAAAATAGAATCACATTGTATAATTTTGGATCAATTAACACTGAGGCATAGATTGGCTTGTGCTTTCAACATACTCAGCTAGCTTACATTGACAATGCTTTATGTTTTAATAGAACATGCCAATGAGTTAATCAAAAGGTTGGTCAAATCAAATACAGCATGTAGTTACATCAGATGAGGGAGGAGCAAGGAGATGCGCACTCTATCAGCTATCCATCAAGTAATATGTAATTAAGGTCCGTAAATCATGCTGTAAATTAACTATATGCCATGCTGAAACATTGTATATAGCATGCTACCACTACTAACATAAAATATGATATACTTCAGAAATGTGTTATTTATTGGTGAGTAGTAATGTATTCATGATCAGCTCGCTCACCTCCTTCTTACCTCACGTCCTTAGTCTAGCAATTAAATCCACAATATTCTCTGCCTCAAGGACCAAAGAAATGGCTGCTGGACAAAAAGCTCATGTTAAGATATGAGGGTGAAGTGCGCAGCGTAGGGTGACACAGAGTGAGGTACTCTAAGGTTTTCCAGTTAGAATCTACCAGAGCCTGCCATGAGGCCACTGTGTACATTCTTGCTGCTAAGAATAGTTCCCGGGCCACAGTGACTCCAGTTAGTCCAGAGGCTTCTCGTGTGACATTTCTGTGTGCTGCCACACCGATGGCTTAGCTTCAGTCTCCAGTCAAGTGTATTTACTATGGCCAGAGAGCAATAACCATGGGTACTGGCACATCTAGAGCCCACCCAGGGCGGCATGTGATGGAAGTGCCAACGAGCCACCTACCCCCATACACTGGTGTCCCTCCCTTGGCTTGAGTAACCCAGGAAGCAGGTAAATATAGAGCAGCGCTGATAGGCTGGTCTGAGCCGAGGGAACAGCTGAAACCCCAGGCCTGGTTACCTTGGTTTGCCTTGAGCTGCCGTGGGTAAAGGTTTGTGTCAGAGAGTGTGTGTGTGTGTGTGTGAAGGGATGGTAGGGAGAAGGTGGGGTCAGGGTGTATTAGAACTGCTCTTTGAGCAATCATTTATCTGTGTCAAGCTGTAGATTTCACACTCCAATTTTCCTGACATTGTGCCACACTACTTCACATCTCCATCAAAGCCTGTGTATTAAAACCCATCTGTGGCAGAATCGGAACGAGTCAAAAGATCAGATGTGGACACTAAACGTATAATACTAAGAATAACAATACTTATAATTTATAGGCATCTTTCTAGACACCCAAGGACACTGATCAGTCTATTGGCCTCATTCAATATATTAAGTCCATCGCTCAAATCTATAATTATTTCTGTTTATTATGATCAACAATATACACAAATAAGAAAGTTAACCAAATGAGCAGACATTTTCCATTTCAATGTTTTCATTGAACATAGGCCCATAAAGTATGAACCAAAGTCACTGAAAATAAAATGAAATATTACATATGATACAAGTGAGCGGTACATCTTTTCTAGTCTGTGCATGAAAGACAATGTGTTTTTCTTTGAACCCCTGTATAAGCATTCGTCTAGATGTCTGTAAGGAGGGCTATCATAGGTATCATATACCCTCCACTTTCCTCAGTTATGTAACTCCGAGGGCAATGAGATGAGTTATTGTCATGTTTGTTTAGCTGCATATGGCCAGGACTCAGTGGCACAGATCGAATGGCAGTGACATGGGAGTGAGTTGTTAGTGGGCTCTATGTCAGAGCTAGAACACAGTAATAATTTGCTGTCACGCATTTAAAATGAACATCTCTTACTGATATAACCAAGTATGCACTTAGGTTACACACAATATATTTTTTTCCCTAGATCAACAGTTTACTTGGGAAGTGGGAAGTGAACAATGAATGTCCTACTTACAATTCCAAATATAGAATTTGTTTTTGAATTTGGGAGATGGCTTTTAATGTAATGTTCTGTTGAATTGATAGCAGTTGAGAAACTTTCAATAATCATTAGTTTGTGCCAACTTTGAAACATATGTCAAAAAAGAGAGGGCAGAAACTCCTCTACTAATGTGACCTAGAAATTACAATGTATTTTACCAACCAAGCACACACTTCTCATAAGGACCATATCTCTAGTAAAACAAAAACAGGATGAATAACTAGCTAATTATATTGACCTACATTAGCTAATATCATCACCAGGCTTTAATCTGTCTTGAGCCCATACAATGGTCACGCCTCGGACGGAAGTGACGGAGATCTGCAAAAGCGTGACGAACGGTCGCTCGAAAATACAACAAGGAAGTGGTCGTTTACCGAAAATAAAATTTCACATATCTCGCAGACTTAGTGGTGGTTTGATAGTTTTGATTAGTGTCGGGTGGCATGGTCATACTGGACTTGCCTTGGAACCCGCTTCTGATCATTTAGTCGGATCTGCTTTTAGCTAGCTAGCAATGAACACGGACGTGGAATTTCACATCAGGCAGAATTATCCGTGGAACAAGCTCCCAGCCAATGTCAAACAGGTATTATATTTGCTACTCTAAATAACGATATCCCTTGGCTGGAGGTTGATGCTGTCAATAGTAGTACATCTAGCGCCTAGCGCTATCGTGTTACAGAGGCAGCTGTCAGTGTCAACGAGGGATTTGCAATTTCACAGTGCCCGCATCGGTAGAGTAATTTCGCCATTCACCCGGAGAGAGATGACCATAATCATTTAAACCACAGATAGTTCCATACATAGGAGCCAATTTATGTGCATAAGAAATAGCCTAACGTGCTAGCTAGTCAATCGTGAGTGTTAATCACATGACTTCACAGGCGCTATGATGCTGATACCCCTACCTGTGGTATTAGCCATTTAGAGACACATGATTAATAAAAACCATTGAATACTAGAAATGTATTTGACTTCGTAACGTTGGCTGTACAAATGTGCTATAAATAGGTTTCAAGAAGCCCTCCTCCAAAATAAGTATTATGCCCAGGCAAGATGTCGTTTGTAACTGGAGGCGGATACCAGTAGAGTGCTTTCGAGTGGATGTATGCATTGTGCTTGCTGTGTATTACGCATCCAGCTTTTGAATGTCATTGATGCATGTAAAATAAACAACATCTTGTTTTATTTTGACAGAGCCTGGGAAATTCTCAGCGCGAATATGAAAAACATGTTCTGCTCTACAGTATTCGCAATCAACTACGGTTTCGCAATAACCTAGGTGAGCAGACAAATGGTGTTTGCAGGAGTTAATACATTTGTTCAACTAAATGTTCAACTCAATCAGCAAATGTATTTAAGAGAAAGCAGTACCCTGCACTTGTTTTAGAAATGAATAGGCTACAGCTTTTCATACAACACACATGTTGGCTTATGTGATGATGGCTTATTTATTATCTATCTAGTATTGCCCTATGATGGTTGTCAATAATTGCTTCCGATGAAAATGTGCCATTACATGAAACCTCACCCATTTAATTGCAAAATTGTAGCACTCACACCATTGTGTTATGTCCCCAGTGAGGCATGTAAGGAAAGATGAGCGCAAGTACTATGAGGAACTCTTGAAGTACAGCCGGGAACACCTAATGCTCTACCCCTACCATTTGTCTGACATTATGGTGAAAGGACTGAGGGTGACCCCCTTCTCCTACTACATAAGCATCATGGAGGTAACTCAAAGATTACTTTCCGCGCAAGAATATGTTGGAACAGAGCACATATCTTGTTTGCTGTGCTTTTAAATCAATCTCAAGTTTAATAGCGCCTGATCCCTTTTCTTGAAAAAAATTGTTTTCCGCTTGCACTAGGTGTCACTCGTTGGCTGGGAAAAACCACAAAGTAGAGCTATAAAGGCAACACAGTTAGAAGCAAACCCTTGCTTGCCCATTAGTCGGACACCAAACAACTCTCTTTTGATAAGGATAAAACTTATTCGTTATAAACAATGCTTGCAGCTTTGTGAAGTAGATGCTAATAGGAATAGGATTTTGGTTTTGGTCAACCCCAAGATATATACTTATATGTGTATACTTAACACTTAATTAAAACTAACTTGATTACAATCCTTAGAAGAAACCAGAAAGATCTGGATAGTGTTGAACCAACGAGCCAATGTGTTGTTGAACTTCAACTTTTGTAGATTTAGCTGAGCTCAAGATTTGAAATTGCTAAAGGATTAGGCATGCTTTGATAATCCCTGTTCTCTACATGACAAAGGTTCTCAATAGAAATGAGCAGAGCATGCCTGTTAATTCACTAAGTTATAAATCACGAGTAAGGGATGTGCCAGAGATAGGAGACCAATCGATGTAATTCTCTGTCCTTTTTATATTTCTCCTATTTTTGTGCCTCCAGGACATCATGAACAGTGAGAAAAGTTACGACTCTCTCCCCAACTTCACAGCTGCTGACTGTGAGTTCCTCTTATTTTATCGTTTTCCTTTTATTAAATCTTTTCTCACATTTAACTCTTTCTGTTCATTCAGGAACTTATTCAGGAAATTATAACAAAACCTTTAGTATCGCGACAGAACTGAAAGTGCAGTGCAGGAACGGTTGACTGTCAGCCATAGGTAGGTTAGAGAAGGACCCTAAGAAGTCACCAAGCCCAAGCCATGTCAGACAGAACGCAGCCAAAAGGGCTTGAACAACTCTAATCTCTATGGAAGGTGTGTGTGTGTGTGTGTGTGTGTGCGTGCGTGCGTGCGTGCGTGTACTTTATTTTGTACGTGCGTTTGTGACAGACTCGTCTTTCAGTTACTCAGTGTATTGGAGCCCCTGCCTAATACCGTGCCCGTGTGTTGGCAATGGTCCAAGCACATACTGCTCTGGCTCTTTGTGGCCCACAACCAAAGACAGGAGTCACAGGGTCCAGCCCATGGTAACTCTGGGAGGGCTTGGATGCAGGGCCAAAATTTAAATGGCTACGAAGAATGTCCTAAGCCTAAAACATCTACTGTAAATCATCTTCTCTACAGCTTTATTAACTATTCATGTTTCTGCCTATGCTGATATATCTACACACATGTGCATGCATTGCATTATAAACGCACACATGCAAAAGCACACACACACACACACACACACACACACACACACACACACACACATAACACGCGATCTCCACAATGCTCCAGAATGTATGGTGCCAGACAAGCTGGTGGCGCTCCAGGGAAGGGAAAGTAAAGTGTGTGTGTGCGTGTGTGTGTGTGTGCGTGTGTGTGTGTGTGTGTGTGTGTGTGTCGTCTCCGTGAACACATGCGCTTGTGTGCATGTTCCTGTCAGGCGGCGCATGATAAAAGGGGTGTGCATGTGTGTCTGTTTGGGCGAGCATAAGGCTCTAAACTGCTGCAGAGTTGGATGAGTCACTCTTGCCACTCGCAAGACTCCTTTTTGCTCTGAAATAGCTCTCACATATGTCGGCTGGAAATTTCCGGAAACCAATTTACCTCACATCTCATTCACTGGGTTTAAAGAGAAGATAATGTAACGGAAAAATGCCAGCACTATTTTTCCTGTCATTTGCTCTTGGCTATTTTCACGTAATGCTTTATAATATCTAGATGCAACAACATAAGTACATTAAGTTTACAGTCCATTAGGCATCATTTGATATGGTGTTGAATACATTTTCCCATCATCTGACAGGTCTCAGGCTGTTGGGCATTGGGAGAAACCAGTACATCGATCTTATGAACCAGTGCAGGTCCTCCAAAGTAAGAGACATTACAAAAGTGAACCTGCAATAATATGTTATCAGACATACATTTAACAATTTGAACATGTGAAAGTTATGGAGCCTAGTTGAACGATGCTGTTTTAGAAATTCTTCCGTAGGAAATCGGCACGGGACCTGCTGCCCGCCAAGCCAGTGGAGATATCCGTGGAGCCCTGGTGGGTGGCACAGACGGGCTACATCACGGAAGACGACATGCGGGTGAGCCGTTGTTGTCCTTCCTCAGAGCTTAAATTACGTGCCATCAGAGGAAACATGGGCGCGATCTATTCTCCGGGAACACCTCCGCTCCTCCTGTAGCTGGTTCCCACCGCCCTTCCCTTGAGGAAACAAATTACTGAAGATAGCTACACCATCAGCCCCCCGTCCCTCAAATATATATCTCTGACTGGGACACAGCAAGACAAATTGGACAAAAATCCAGCAGCACTCCAATTACAATCATCCTCCTCCATTGTACTGACTGTGTGACTCCACCTCAGGTGTCCATTTCAGACGCTTGTCTGCGGTTGGTGGCCTGTAGTGTTTTTCCTCTAATAGTCGCTGCTCTTTGTGATTACAGATCTGCTCCACGCCAGAGAAGAAGGCCATAGATAAAATGATAGATTCTGGTCCCCAACTGGCTGGATCGATGGAGTACAATGTGGTTCTCAGTGAGTGCTTCTTCTATCTCCTCTCTTCCCCAGCTACACTAACAGCCATAAAACTATAAAGAATAATGTCATCTTGTGCTCTAATACCTATCCAATACTTGGATACTTACAATGCGTTTAGAGTCTAAATATAGTTTATTCGCGGTTTCATAGTTATCGGAAGCCCCCCCCCCCTGTCATTACATCTGAGGCAATTAATTGGTATTACATGAGCTGATATAATTGGATATTGGACTGTAATTTAACGACACTCTAATTCTAGGAAAAAGTAGTATATTTAGTAGTTAGTATATGCTCTGATGTACAGGAAATACTATACTACACTAATTATTCAGAACTTTAGTGTCTACAGCAATTACATAAGCTTTCGGTTTATAAGGTCATAAGGTCTTAAATCCCTATACCTAGGGAGCCATGCACTTTTCCTCATAACAGTTTTATTTTTTTGCCTACAGGTTTGTACAACAGGGGCTACATCTATCTTGATGTTCCAATATCTGACGACAGCTGCATCTCAGGTGTGTGTGTGCACGTGTGTGCGTGTGCGCGTGTGTACTACTAGTGTCTAATAAGTATTGTTTGCCAATGTTATCCCCTAATCTGTGAGCCTAACGTCAGCCTTTTTAGGCTTGTTATTTTACTTATGGGTCAGAATTACGGCTAATGGTTTTCCCATTGATCTCAAAGTGAGGTAATGGTGCTATTACAAATCCATTTGGAGTAAAATTGAGAGAATACATTTTAAAGATCTAAAGAGGCCTAATCAGCCCAGCAGAGGTTTGCCTGTGGTGATTCCTGTTTTTTCATTTTGATTCATCTCCAGTGCCCCCACTGGAAGGCTTTGTGATGAACCGAGTCCAGGGCGACTACTTTGAAACGCTACTCTACAAAATATTTGTGTCCATCGATGAGCAAACAAACGTGTCAGAGGTAGGTTTTGGAGGTGCGCACACTGGATATTCACTTGCAATTTATTATATTTCACATATCAACGTTTTGCTACAATTTGATTTGTTTTAAAATGTCCATCCACTTAGTCATGACCCTCTTTGTTTTTCTTTCCCTCTCTGCTACACCCCCCACCCCCACCCTCTCTCTCTCTCTCTCTCTCTCTCTCTCTCTCTCTCTCTCTCTCTCTCTCTCTCTCT
>JAVQIZ010013703.1:0-25103 GCA_036023535.2 Galaxias brevipinnis | reverse complement strand
ATATGGATTATAGCTTCGCCGGGGGGGGCGCTGGCCGTAACCCCCCCCCCCCCCCCCCCCCCCCCGTGTCACTTAGCCACTAAAGGCTGCTGTGGCGCAGAACGTTCTCCAACGCTCAGTAGCACCTCTCTCCCCGCGTATTGCTTTATTTCTCTCCTTCTTCTCTCCCAGCACTTTCTTTTTCTTGTGACGGATGGCTTTTGTGTCGCGGAGAACAGAGAGCTTTCCGCCTTCACGGCGTCAGTAAAACTAAGCAGCGGTGAAATGTAAATGAAAGGCATCGTATAATAGTCAGGCCGCGAACTACAGCGCTTCACCTCAGAATGTAAATGTCACCTCATTGTAGCCTCTGCATTATTAAATTTACTCGAGCGTTCTAAGAGCCCGTTTATAGTCTGATTATTACCTTTATATAAGTCCATTGTAACGTGGAACGATTGTGTGCTGTGACAGATATGTTTGTTACACATTCGTTTATTTAATTAAAATCCTGATGAACCTAATTGCAAAACACATTTGTTTTTGAGTAGCTTTATTTTTGCTTTGGATGAACTGCCTCTCTGTCTAATTACATTTTATCCCAGCCTATATTAAAACTCAAGGTACCGTCTTTTATAGCTTGTTATTTTAAATAAACCAACCTTCTAGTTGGTTAATCAGCGATTAGCCGACCACTAAAACTGATGTCTAATCCATCACGCTTTATCCCTGTCCGACAGATTGGGTGTTCCATCATCGCTGGGATTCTGCATTTCTTCTTCCTGGCCTCTTTCTCGTGGATGTGCTTGGAAGGAGTGCAGCTGTACCTCATGCTGGTCGAGGTCTTTGAGAGCGAGTACTCCAGGAAGAAGTACTACTATGTCTCGGGCTACCTCCTCCCAGCCATCGTGGTGGGCGTCTCGGCAGCCATCGACTACAGGAGCTACGGGACTAAGAAAGCGTGAGTGAAGGCACACGGGGCCCTTGAAATGCTGCCTGGGAAGTCACAGCCCCCCCCCCCTCATCACCCACCCCCCCATCCCCCGCTCTGGCGCCTGCCGCACCGCTGTGGCCTCCCGCTTCTAGGGACACATAACCACTGCCGTCGCCTAATGTGGACCCCCCCGAGACGAAACCCAAACATTTGAGCTCTTCGTGTTGGACTAGCTGCTCTATATTTTATGTCATTTTAAAGCGTTCGACAGACTCAACACTGTGGTTTGAGCGGGGGCACGGTCTACATTAATGGCTCTCTGCTCAAAGACCCTCCTGTGACCTCTTGTTTGTAAATGCTCTCTTAAAGAGTGGAGTGCTATGCGGGAAAAACCTCTTACATAGATTAATGATGGCATTTTAAGCTAAGCCTCGCTGAGGTTAGAAGCCCATGCTTCGGAGGGTCCTTCTTTTGACTCATGCAAATCGCGAGGCAGGGCTACTAGGGTGTCTAAAAGGTTCAGCGAGTTGATTATTGCCCAAAATTAACTTCTCCTTGTACAGAGGGCGAGGGGCTGTTATCTTCTTGCAGTTCATTTCCTCGCATTAATATTAGTTTAGAAACAGGCTGAAGATAAAACAAAGAATGTGTGTGACTGTTTTTATTTTGGCCTTGTGTGTGTTGTGCTAAGCTGCCATATTTGTTTGCTCTTTCATCCCAGTTGCTGGTTGAGAGTTGACAATCACTTCATATGGAGCTTTATAGGACCTGTCACCTTTATCATCATGGTAAGTTATTTCTCTATTTTCTCCAGAATAAAGTGAATAGGCTAGCTGGAAGATGGATGGCTGTGTGAGCGAGCAAGAGCAAAGTTTTCTCTTAGATTTCTCTCGGTGATTGCAGCTTGTTTTTTGGGGGTGGCGGGGTGGGGGGGGGGGGGGGGTGGGGGGTGGCATTTTGCGTAAAGGACAGATCTTTTTTTGAAACACCTAGCAACTGCTCCCTACACAAGAATCAGAGTAGAATAGCCTTCCTCCTCCTTTTTGCTCCATACCTCCCAATACCTTCCCCCATATCCATCCAAATCTATGCTCACCGTGTGCAATCAGCCATAGATTACATCTGACGGCTGAGAGATTTCACTTTTGTTTGATAGACGAGGGAGGATCTCATATCCTCGCTTGGTTTTCATTTGTACTGTACTTAAGAAGGCAAAGCTGTACTGTGAAAGGCAAAGCCAGGATTGTATTTTTTTCCCCCCCATCTATGCCCCCAGTGTCCTGTTTGCTCGCCGATAGTAAATAGCCCAAGACAGTGTCACGGAGAGAGAGAGAGAGAGAGAGAGAGAGAGAGAGAGAGAGAGAGAGATGGAGCAAAGGAGCGAAGGACAGAGAGAGAAATGGAGAGAAAGAAGGGAAGGAGAGAAAGAGAGAGAGAGGGGCAGATATCCGTTTGGTCAAGAACGGACGAGGTGAAGGACGCAGAGCATATTATATTGACATGTGTGCCGCTGAGGCATGCAATTATTTACTGGTCATGACATTATTATCTCCAACTCGATCAGAGATGCTCGGAGGGAAGTGCCATGGGGGACTTTTACCGCCCCACTTGAAAGAATATAAAATAGCAGGTGGGATTGGTAGCGCCGGCCCGCAGAGTCCTTTCCACTGACTATCGCTTTGCCCTCGTTCACACTGACAGATTAGAAACGGGCTCCAAAGGGTCTCGCACAGGGAGCATAAACACTATTTACTCAGCAGTTTGTCCATTACCTGGTTTAATGGTTAGTATCGGTGGACACTTCGACCCCTTCTGAACGTTGCGCAGACATTGACAGCACAGAGGCGAGGCCAGGTATAAGGTGCCAGGTCGCTGTAGGTTATGTTGTTATGTTAACTGACTACATTGAGCCTACTCAGCAAGTATGACCTGCTCTGTGAAATGCAAGGAAGAAGAAAAAAAACGCTCTTGTCAACCACACAGGATATCCTATATTTCTTGCTCTGTAAATTGGACCGTTGTTTTTGTTATATATTGGTTTCAAATGGATTTGCATGAAAAATGTGCTGGCTGTTCAGACGATGATCTCGGTCCCTATGGTGATGACCCCAGAGAAACCGTGACCCCTGGAGCGACTGATGAATTGTGGGAGTGCTAATGTAAGACAGGGCTGAGGAGTAGCAGCGCTAGAAGAGGCATGGTACACTGCGTTTCTGTTTCCAAAGCATTGACAACAAAAGACAAAGCACAAAGGTAGGCTGCTCTCCGGGGAGCGTGCCGGAGCAATGTACATCGCGCCCTCTGACCCCGCAACTTTCTCCACAAATTGGCTTTGTCCTTGTCAATGAGCAAGCCATAGAAGAAGAAAAAAAGAGGGCGAGGAAGATAGTCGGGGGAGGGACAGAAAAAAAGAACACGAACAGAGGAGAAAACCGGTTCAATCTCACAGTGTTGCTGCAGCCACCTCGCTAGTCTAGTGCCCTCTTGCCCAAACCCTCTCCGCGTCCCCCCGCGGCCCCCGCTGTGGAACTTTTAGTCTAACCCGAGGTGGTCACGCTCAAAGAAAAGCACTCAAAAATATATGTTGTCGTCCCCCCCTACCCCCTACCCCCCACCCCCACCCCCCGCTCTCCTCACCCTGCCTCTCCGGGTTTTCTCTGGGCCTGGTGGCAGCAAACGGGTCTGAAAGGCAGACAAAAGTGGAGTCGTACGGAAGCACTTTGAGCCCTGTTCTCATGCCGAGGTTGCCCTGTCTCCGGGCACAGGGGGTATTAGCTCCATGGAAAGGGAACATGGAAGTAATGAGTGGTGGGGAGAACCATTAGTATGCCTGAGATGCTTTGACGCAAGGCCCCCTGGATCATGACACGTCTCTTCTGGACAGCTCCATCTGCACCTTTAATATTTTATCCCAGTTCACTAGGAGTTCAGCGTGCGCACCCACGCACGCACACACACACAGATAGGCACACACACAGACACGCACACACATGCACACACGCAAACACACTTTCTTCGGAAAAGCTTTCTCCTCGGTCCCACTGTGGCGAGGTGCTTCTGCATGGCTAGCGGTGATGATTCAATGAGAGAGGAGAGGGAGAGAGGGGGAGAGAGAGAGTGAGCCACCGAAAGATTGAAAGAGTAAGAGGGGGACTAGAAAAAAAAAGGGGGGGGGGGGTTGCGAGAGAGGCTGGCTGGCAGCGGCCCCGCTCTCGCAAGGTAACCGGGGGTCCCCCAGGGAAGGTGGAGAAAGCGTGTCGGTGGGGGTGGGAACATGTGCTGTGCTGCTAGGTTACTTTAAAGCACTGTGTCCCTCTCCTCTGTCTCATTGGATCCATGTCACCACTCCAGGCTGTGTGAAAGGCATTTTCAAAAGTCCCCCCCACCCCCCGCCCCGCCCCACCTCCCTCCACGTCCTCTTTTATCCTACAAACTCCCTGACTCATACAGGTGAGTGATGGAAATGTTAGGCTGATGGACACGATACTAACCCCGCCGTCAGCACGGCCTATGATATCAAAGAGCCGTGCCATTTTACTTCCTTTCAGCTCCCCTCTCTCTCTCTCTCTCTCTCTCTCTCTCTCTCTCTCTCTCGCTTTCTCTCTCTTTCACTGATGGAGTTGATTGTCTGGGGGAGAGGAGTTTTGATCATTGCCGGCGTTTTGTGAGCTAGCAGTGCAAGGTCGGACACGGTTGTTCCGTGTCGCAGAATGAATGACCGGGCTCTTTTAGGCTACATGAAGTTTACCAAGGGCATTCATTGTATAGCAATAGTTGTCTATCAAAGAATATCAACTCTTAAATTAGTATAGGTTCTTTTCATAAGCTTTTTCTGTGATTTTTTGGGAGGGGTTGGTTAGTTCAGTATCAACTGCCTGTGTCCTTAACCTTTTAGATGTATTTGGACTTCTTTATGCTGTGTGGGGGACTGTAAGGTGTGGTGTGGGTGTTCAGTCAGAGAAGAGTTTACACCTAGAATAAATGTTGGAGAAGTACATGATTTGGAGTTCTCCTGGCTGGCCAAACCTGCCTCTTGGTCTCTAAATCACAATATGGATTTTTCTGGCTCCAAATAAATGTGCTGAGAAACAGCACGCGGTGCCCTTGTCTGAACTTGATCTGCACCCGGCCTCTCAGGAGTCCATGTGGCATTAAAACAAGTAGTAGAAGCCAATGGGAATGTTTCTTTCTTTCACATAAATAAATAGTCTCTGTACAGTTCGCTCCTTCTCTGTCTGAAGTACGCACCCAGGAATAGGAGCAAACACACTGTTTTCCACAAGGCTTTTTTCACTGCTGGTTTTGTATTGTACTTTGTTTTACTAAAAACAAAAGCGTCAAATTATATGTTTTTGTTTTGTTCAACAGAGCAGTCTCGTATTTCCCTACTCTCTTCCCTCTTCCAGTGCCAGACAGTTGGCATGTAGCTTTTTTTGAACGACAGTGTATTTTAATGCATTTCCATGCTCTTATTGATATAGAATGACACTGTGTCCGGCGCCAGTCTGCTCGTCTGAGTCTTGCCGGGCGGTAGATGTCTATTGGATTAGTCTGTGGAAGAGACGGGCTTTTGAGGCACTCCCCTTTTAATAGTTGTAGACAAATTAACAGGGTATCTCTCTCTCTCTCTCGCTCTCTCTTTCATCCATACCTTTTCCATGCATCTTCATGTATTAACTCTGGCATTACTCTGTTTTGACAGCTCAATCTCATCTTCCTGGTCATCACCATGTATAAAATGGTGAAGCACTCCACCACCCTGAAACCAGACTCCAGCCGTCTGGAGAATATCAAGTAAGTCGAGCTTTTTTTTTCCGACCCACATTTTCATAGTAGCAGTTGTCTATTCCCATCCACCCTAACAAACAATCGGAGTGCATAGCCTCTTTTCAGAGGTAATATTTTTGGACGTGACAACATTTTATGACAGAAATGCATTATGTCTCCCCTCCCATGTCAAATTTGCTCGCAGACTAGTATCTCCTCCGCGGCCTCCCTCTGGTAGATATTTAAATTGTCCAGACAGACTATTTACCAGAGGAATTCAAATTGACTCCAGAGATATCGCATTTTACACAGAGGCTGGCGGTTTTGGATGAGAATCATGGCGTGACCGTCCTGTAATAATGACAACATTGACTTTGTGAGTGGTCTTTAGCCTTTGTTGTCTCCCTCCCAGCCTCCGACCACAGGATGGGGATGGCTGAGCACACACCAGCCTTAATCTGTGACTCAACGACGTGCTTGTAGGGCTGGAGGGTGGAGTGGGTAGAAGCGCTACCATGTGTTTCCCCTGGCACGAGTCAAATTCTTTTTTTTTTCTCTCTCTCTTTTTTGGTATATAGTTCCCAGACCCGCGCGGTCCCCCGCGAAAAGAAGTCCCCCTCGTCAGCACGCTGACCGTCAGCCCCCGCCCCCCTCCCAGACTCTTTAACGAGCTGGGTTTTCTCCTCTTAAGTGTTTTTGGGAAACTTAAAGAGTAAATGTTTTCCAGAAGCCCTAATTGTTTGTTAGCTTTTTTCAGCAAAAAAAACAATATTCATTGCTTCTAATCAGGAAGTGGATTTCGGGTCCAGTGTCAGACGGGAGAGGTTGTGGTTTGTTGTTTCACTGGAAGTTATTTTTTGACACCCCAGCGTCTGCATCAGCGTCTATGGGCTCCAAGGCGTAATGTCTTTGGAAGGGAGCGGCCTCCATCTCCACAGTGGAGGACTATTTATTCCACTGTTTGTTGTCGTTCACGTCTTTTGATTACCATGTTTAGTATACATGTATTCGGCAATTACAGAGGCCCAATAGAGCTACACCCAAAGGCAGCGGTCACACTTGCTCAGAGTTTGGATTGCCGCCGTACATTTGTTGGACCTACTCTCCTATTCACTGCCACCTATTATACCCTAGAGCAATACATACTAGTTACTGACAGGGCAGCGAAACAACACCAACAATATATGTATACGTTGATTTGTTCGTTTTGTCAGTGCCTTGTTATTCCAGGAAGGTTCACATTCGCTACGTTTTGTCATCTCGTTTGTTCTCATGTTTGTCTACTGTAACCCAATTCTCACATAATTGTATGGCTGCCCTAGACTGGCTTTAATAACAGCGTAGCAGCGTAGCAGGTTCATTGCATGTCGCATGAAAAAGAGAAAGCTAATCCACGGCGTCTCCTTTCTCTTCCTCCTTATGCGTCTTCTCTTCTCTCTCTCTCCTGTCATCCACACCAGTAATTATCGCGTATGTGACGGCTACTATAATACCGATTTGCCTGGGTAAGCATCCACCATACATGCTCAATAATATGCCTTCACCACACCGCTACCCACGTAGGGTAAGATGCAAATTCGACCGCACACAAGTGCCTTTGACCGGCCGCTTTACACATATTCTCCAATTTAATCAACAGCCAAAACATGCAACTCTCACTCCTTGTTAGCCTCTTAATTTCATTGCCACTCGTAATATCCCCGCGATCAGAGTTGAAGATCTCTCTTACTCAAATGCCAACTCACCCACGCTGTGATGCGCCTGATCTAATTTGTGTTTCTCTTTCCCGCTTATCATGCTCTCTAGCTATGAAGATAATAAGCCATTTATCAAGTAAGGACATTTAGCCCCGGAGGTCTGACTCTGCTGCTCAGCCTGTAGTCGGCCCTTTTCCTCGCCGTCCCTCCTCCTCCTCCTCCTCTTCCTCCTCCTCCTCTCCTCCTCCCTCTTTGCTATGCCCTCTCGTCGCCCTGTCACTCCTGGCCGTTCTCTATGTCCATCGTCACCCTCTGTCCAGTTTGCTGTTGTGTGTCCCGACATTTGAACCTCGACCTGCGATGGTGTCGGAGGGCTCCTTAGGACCTTCACACACCTGTCCCGGGTCTCCTTCCCCTTCTCCGACTCTCTCCTCGGCTCTGTAGCTACCCAGCGCTCAGCACACCCTCAGTGGAGATACGTATACACGCGGTGGTGTGGACTTGTTGAAATACTGTAGCTCCAGCTCCCACATGGCCATTGATAGGACTTTGAAACTCAACCTATCGTACATACTTATGCGTGGCGCTGTGCCATGGAAGCACCTGATGCTTACATCAGGCTGGCATGCTTCATGTTTTCACACACCATTTTTGTCCCAAAAAAAAAGAGAAAAAAAATTAATCAGAAGGTATTGAAAGAACAAGTCTGCTTTCTTCCCTGTCTGTGTTGAAGCCGGGGACATTCTTGTCAAGCTCGGATTTTGGGGCTAAGTGTATTTATGTTTTGGAATGTTGACGTTTGGGTGTCTTTCTTTATTTCCTTACTTCTCTCCTTTTGTTGATTCTGCCATGGTGGTGTGCTGTGGTTCAGAGCCAGGGGTTATCGCTCGTCCATCGGAACAGCAAATCCCTCTGACCCCGGCCGTGTCTGTTGTGTGTTTGTCCTCTCCCGTAGATCCTGGGTCCTTGGTGCATTTGCTCTCCTCTGTCTGCTGGGCCTGACATGGTCCTTTGGCCTGTTCTTCATCAGCGAGTCCTCCGTGGTGATGGCCTACCTTTTCACCATATTCAACACTTTCCAAGGAATGTTCATCTTTATCTTCCATTGCCTTCTTCAAAAGAAAGTAAGTTCTGCCGTTCCTTTCGTTCTTTTACAGCGAGGTATTTGAAAGGAAAAGCGGGTACAAATTGAGGATTAACAGGGATACGTGCCGTTATGAAATATGGTTTTATGTTTCTTTCCACAAAGTGCTTTTATGGGCCTGTCAGGTTAGGTAGCAGGTGATTCCAACATGCAGACTATTGAGGCTTAAGGTTGATTGACAGCCGCTTTATGTCTAAATCTATCTTTCTCAAGTGGAAAAGAAGTGAATGCAATTTGAAATGTAGCACAAAAAAAAGAAGCAGGCTTGTCTCGGCGCCACTGCACAGTAGAACTGATCTGACGAGAAACGGAACACAGTCTCCACACAGTCTTTTTTAAGAGTCCGGCAGAAGGGACATGGACAGGTTGATGGCGTGGATAAACGTTCAGCGCTGTCTGCTCACCTCACAGGTCCGTAAAGAGTACAGCAAGTGCTTCCGTCACACTTACTGCTGCGGCGGGCGGCCTACCGAGAGCTCCCACAGCTCGGCCAAGACCTCCACCACCAGGACCAGCGCACGCTACTCCTCCGGCACCCAGGTACTGTCTGCCCCCCACCGGGCACCGCTCTCTCTGGGTCAGGCCAACGCATAGTTGTATCATGGCTGAAGCCTTCCTCACAGCATCGCATTTAGGTCGGGTGGCCTGCTGAACGGCAGTGTACGTTTAGGAAGTAATGACGAGGCTCAGTCGTTTTTACTAGAGAGAGAATTGCATCGTCAACTGTAGAATTCCCAGGCAGTCCTCATGTTTTATAGTGCATTGTTGCTAAAGACAGGTGTAGACAGAGGGACACACTAGTATGCCAACACACAGCCTCTACTGTGCTGCATGAGTACCCTTTTTTCTGCTCTTCCCTTTTAGCACTCCTTTTGATCTTTATTTTTCTCACTAACGTGCATGGAAAATATTATTGCACAATGTTAAAGCATTGTAAACACATGTTCCTCCTGGGCAATACAAGAAATTGAGGAATATGCACGTCAGTGTTCCACACCAGTGTTGTACCCACATTTATATCTCATTTTACAGTGGAAACACTGGACCCCCCCCCCCCAGGGCCGTCGGTCATGATAATAGTGCGTTGTCTGGTTCCGTTCCCAAACCTATTTAGTCCTTCCCCAAAGTCACTCTGTACATGAGTTAATGGAACGTGCACTGAACAGCGAAGGCGCGGCTTCTACGTAAGTGTAGCCGAGGCAGGGAGGAAACAGCAGACCAAATGAAAGTTGATCCTGAAGGTTGAGCGGGCTTCTTCAAGTCCTAATAACTCTCCCTTGTTAATCTGACAGAGTCGTATCAGGAGAATGTGGAATGACACCGTAAGAAAGCAATCTGAGTCCTCCTTTATCTCAGGTGACATCAACAGCACCTCCACCCTTAACCAAGGTCAGTCACACACACCTCATCTCTCCCAACACACATGCATCATTCTCCCGACACAAGCCAATAGGCTTTCTCTAGTGAAAAGAATGTCAAACTGTCGTAGTCACGCTAGCCTGAAAAAAAACTGTTGTAAAATCGTAGAGCTTGGAAAGACTGCGATGGAAAAGATTGATTGCGAGGTTCCCATCCCTGTAATGCCAATGGCGGATTACAGAAATCCGCGCTCAAATACTTTGTGCGCCGTCATTCTGGCCAGCAGCGTCAGACTGGAATTGCGCAATAGCACTGCACTGTTTGTACTTAAAGCGCCGGCCAGACAAAGCAACATTTTTTTTAAAAAGCCCTAAAATACAAATATGAAAGCTAAAACCCACAACCCTGGTAGGCTTGACACGCAGAGGGCCTATAATTGGTTGCCATGTAAGGTGACTTGATGGTATTTTCGGGGAGCCGAGAGGAAGAGAGAGAAAAAAAGAAAGAAAAAACTGTCATTTATTATTTAGCTTGAGCACAAATATGATGATGAGAAGATGATGTTCAACTCTGGGTGACCCTGAGTGCTTAGTGTGTTGTTCAGCTTCTGCTGCTCCAGCTCCCTCTGAAATGGCTTTCTAAGCATGCAAGGGAAGAAAGGTTACTTTGCGGTAGTCTGACTTTGCCCCACCCTGCTCATCTGCCTCGCTTGCTTTCCCTATCTTCTTTTCTCTCTTCTTTCTTTCGGCCACGTTGCATTTTCCGAAAAGGTAAAATAGCATGACCAGATCTTTGAAATTCCTCTTGGGGTCGCCTTGCCAATACATCAGTGTGATGGGAGTTCTTTCCGTTTCTTTATTGGTTAGACGCTAGATGTTAAGCCAAAGGTTGGATATCGATCCTTCGTCCGTGTAGTCGCCTAGTTACCCTGGAGTGTAGTGTACTAAAGAGGGCCCTATCTCGAGGAAGCACTACTTGTCATTAAAACATCCTTGGAGACTTCCTGACTTGACAGATGGTGTTTTACACAAGTGATAAATGATACTGGGAAGGGACATGGCCTAAAGCCCAGTGCTCCATGGAAAGACAGTAGGAAGGTTAGGTTTTGTGTCCGTGGCATAGTATTTGTAAATGACAGGCATTTCATAGGAAAAAAGTATTAATGTTCTGATTAAATCAATCCACTGGAACCTTAATGGCATCTGTTCTATTTTGAGCCTGTAAAGGCAAAAGAGAATTACCAAAGGAAGTCTCCATTGACGGAATGTGATTGCCATAGCAGTGCTCCAGAAACGGGCCGGAAAGATTTAGCTTTGATAGGTTTACTAAGGTTAAAAGATTAACTATTTTGGTGTACATGGCTTTTTATTTATTATAATAAAAATACATTTGAGTTATGCTCCCAGCAGAGGGAGGGAGGCAGGTCTCAGCCCTGATGATGGAGAGGAATAATGAGCCCAGTGGGGTGAGATGAGAATACCTCAGGTACCTGGTGGTTTTTCTCTCTCGGCAAACTACAAAAATATAGATGAAAAAGCTGACTGCAGAATTTTGCTCCAAAATAAGCGGTGACTGTGCAGCTCATTTGCATAGTAGATGAATACAATTTGTCAAGAGACAAACTTAGAAGGAGGCAGACAGAGGCTGAACTTTTTCCCTTTTGTGAAACTTAACAGATAACAGCTGCTGCTAATTTTGTATTTTCCTAGGTACACTTTTTCTCAACTTGCAGTAAAAAAAATAAATAATCAAAGACGCGATATCCAGGCTAAGATACTGCATATCACATCCTGTCCCGTCCCAATATTTGCTTCGGAATATGATCTCAAATTCACATATTTGAATGTTCCATCTTTTCTTTGCTCCATCAATCACATTCAGTGTTCTCTGTAGCCGCAGAGACACAAACTGATCTGTCCTCTTCTGTCTTGCTACTCCAGGAATGACGGGCAATTATCTACTAACAAATCCTCTTCTTCGACCACAAGGCACTAACAACCCTTATAACACCTTACTGGCTGAAACAGTCGTATGTAACAACCCCGCGGCTCCAGTGTTTAACTCGCCAGGTGTGCTTACTTAACACAGTCACAGATCTACTTTTAGACCCTCTTTTTTATTGCTCTCTCTCTCTTTCTTTCTCTCTCTACTTATCTTTGCTTCCTTACTTTTTCTTCTTTCTTTCTTTGGACAGATTTACAGTTGGTCTTATTGAGAGCAGAACATTGTACTGTATCGCTTTCCTCTCTGAATCATTGTGTGCACAATAGAGTTTTACATTATAAAACAGAGAGCGAGAGTATGTGGGTGTGTGTAATGGGGGAGAGTCGCGTGCGAGTATAAGCGTCGGTTGATTGGTCTGTGTGTGATTGTGTGATTTATCATGATCCTCTTCTTCTCCATCCAAAGTCTCTGTTGGTTTGGACACAATGATTAAGCTGGAAACACGAGACCAGTGCATGTTCTGCCTTAAGACAATTTAAACAGTCCTATAAGAACCCCAAGCTCTAGTCTAAATTGCATGATGATTGAGATTTATGTTATGGACTTGATCATGATTTTGTATGCAATTTAATCATTTTGTTTGTTTTTAGAGGGTCGCTATGCTTTCCCCTAAAAGCATGCACAAGACAATTTAATGCTGCTTGATTATTTAGCCTTTCGAAAAGATAATATAATTATAGAGTTATGATCTAAGGTATGGATACCCATACTGCACCACTTTACATGTTGTGCCTTGTGTCACTTAAGAATTATTATTATGATTCCACTTGTTGGCTTGTTTGTAATTATTATGATGTTTTAATGCAATGATGATTTGGAAATGACATCCTTTTTTTCTGTCATCTTTTTGTTTCTCCCTTATGCTTCCCTCTAGTGACCTACAGAGAGACAAGTATGGGAGTAAAACTTAACTTTGCCTATCAAATGTAAATTTATTTCAGCATGCTTATTAAAACAAAACCCTGGCACAATCAATGGTTTACTTCAGGTCATCAACATACTCAGCGGGCAAGCGGTTCACAAATTTGTCCAACCAAATTATAAAGTGCTCTTTTCATGAAATAGTCCTATCCAATTTGACTAATTTTGGACTATTTCAGTTAGAATACGTATATAATGCCATTATTTAATTATCAAAGACACTCTGCTTCTCTCTCTCTCTCTCTCTTTCGCTATATCTCTCGCTCCGCCTCGCTCTTCTCTCCCTTTTTCATGCCCAGTTTATGATAAAAAAGTGCAGATTTGTCATCTAGTGGCAAAAAAAAATTCATGAGCAAACGGAGAAGTGAGGGTTTTGATTCATAATGGCGGTCTCCTGTGGCATTCAGCAGCCTCAGTGTCCAGTTGCATTCCCCTCACATCGGTCCCCAGCTCTCCAGACATCACCTGTTTGGCCACCAAATTGTCTCATCGTAATGCATAAGCAGATTGTGTGGACGTCATGGTAGCAGCTGTTTTTTTTTGTCCTCCTTTTTTCCCCCTCCACTCTTTTCATGTCATTTTCTTTTCCTTTCATCTCGGATAAGCTCTGCGATTTCTGCTTTACAACCCCACTCTGTTTGCTTGCGAAAATAGCCCCTTCGTTATCTGAACAACAGCATGTGTCACCATAAATACTCCCTCCTGCTTATCTCTCACTTAAATCTGTGGCTGCTATTTATCTTAATCTTCCATTTGTTGCTGTGCCAAAGTGCTTGTTAACCATGGCTGATAAAAACACCTCTCCCTCTCTTTTTTCCACTCATCTCATCTCTCTTTTCTCCTCCCCAGTCTCATCACAGCACTAATATCTAGTCTTCCTCTGCTGATTTCCACGACCCCGCACACAGAGATGCATTCCTAAGCTGACTGAGTCTGACCTCTGTGTGACTGTGTTATTCTTGGGCTGTTCTTGTAGTGTCCCAGGCCACACTGGGACCTGTCACTCTGATGGATGCCAACCTCAGTGCTGCCGGCTAACTCTGACCTTAGCTAGCCTCAGCCCCTCACGGCTAACCAGGGAGAAAGTGTGCTCTTAGGCAACAAGCTGAAGAAAACAAAATATAAGTTGCTGGCATTTGGCACGGAAAAAATAAAGAAGCTTTTATTGCTTGTTGATTAATTTGCTGAACCCTTGCTCTGACTAAGTTGCAAAGTTTGTTCAATTTTATTTAATTTTTTTGGTTCCTTTCAGCGATTTGTCATCATGTTACAATAAATCATTTTACTTTCTTTTGTACATCAGCTACTCTTAGGCCAGATAGCCTGAGCAGACAGACATGATGTGAGTTGTCCAAAGTGAGTCTTACCTGCTGTGTGTGGTGGTGTCCAAGTACTGCTTGTGGGCCTAGTAGTGAGAAAAGATGGCTGTCCCGTGTCGAACATGATTCCTTATTTTTTGCTTTATATGTTCCATCTTTTCCCACCCCTCATACTTTCCCTCGACCACATCAAACAAACAAAATTGCTAGAAAAAACTCCTCGTCGTAGCTTGTCCGCTTGTGGCTACATACCTGTAACATTTACCTCTGCTGTGTCTTTCTGTGATGTCCATACCCTTTTCTGTTGTTTTTAATGTTGTTTGGGATCACTTTTAATATACTGTCACCACAGTGACAAAGTCCAAGGCAGAATGATGGAGGTCATTTTTAAAAGTGTAAGCTAGAAAGTAAAATGATTGCTCACTTGTGTATCGTGCATGCATACACATTCTCTAACGATTGTGCCTAACTAGCTGTAGTGGTGGCATGATGCTAGTGTAAATGACTGTTTTCTTATCTCAGCCTGCATCCTAAACAGCATTAAATCTTTTTTTGGTTTCTTTCCTTTTTCATTGTTTTCTATGGCAGTGGGGATTGTGGTTGTGACTAATATAAATCCCCTGGCGTGTTTTGTCATTCTAGGACACTCACTGAACACTGCGGTGAGGGACACAAGTGCAATGGATACTCTACCGCTAAATGGTAACTTTAATAATAGCTACTCCCTACGCAACGGGGGCTACGGCGACAGTGTGCAGGTGGTGGACTGCGGCCTCAGCCTGGACGACGCTGCCTTCGAAAAAATGATCATCTCTGAGCTGGTGCACAACAACCTGCGGGCCAAGAGCCACCAGCAGCAGCAGCCGCCTCCGCTGCAACACCACCCGGTCAACCTGCCGCACCAGCCCCACCAGCCACCTCCCCACCAGCCACCTCCCCACCTCCAGCTTCCCCACCAGCCTCCTCCCCACCTCCAGCCTCCCCACCAGCCCCCTCCCCACCAGCTCCCTCCCCACCTCCAGCCGCCCCACCTCCAGGCCCACCACCAGTACCACACCACGGAGCGGGCTCCGCCCAAGGTGACGGTGGTGGGCGGGAGCTGCAACGAAGATGACGCCATGGTGGCCGACGCCTCGTCTTTGGTGCACGTGGGCGACGCCGTGGGCCTGGGGCTGCACCACCACCACCGCCAGCTGGAGGCGCCGCTCATCCCCCAGCGGACTCACTCGCTCCTCTACCAGCCCCAAAAGAGAGTGAAGACCGAGGGCACGGAGGGCTACGTTGTCGGCCAGCTGACAGCCGAGCCTGACGACAGCCTGCAGTCCCCCAACAGAGACTCGTTGTACACTAGTATGCCTAACCTCCGGGACTCTCCCTGCCCCGAGAGCAGCCCCGACGCGGAGGAGGAGGAGGACCTAACCTCGCCCTCCAAGAGGAGCGAGAACGAGGACGTTTACTACAAGAGCATGCCTAACTTAGGGGCTGGACAGCAGCTTCAAGCCTACTACCAGATCAGTCGAGGGAGCAGTGACGGATACATTATTCCCATTACAAAAGATGGCTGTATCCCTGAAGGAGATGTACGAGAAGGACAAATGCAGTTAGTGACAAGCCTTTAAATGTATTTAAATCAGCCCCCCTACACCCCATCCTCCTCTTCCTCCTCTTCCTTCGCCTCCTTGAACCTGGCCTCCTAGAGGACATGCCAGGAACTTTTTTTTGTCAAAGAGACCCTCGGAAACTCCACCAAACACACTAGGTCCACTAATCCCAACTAGAATCCTGTATCATCATAAATGCCATTCCCACTTTTCTCACAGACCAAGAGACTGATGTGCACAGCGATGGCAGTGCAATGTTTTAAAGAGACTGTATATAAGATGCAGAGTCAAATTTCAATTTAAGATACAAGCCAATTATGTATTTAAATGTGCTGCTGCTGTTGAATTATTGAAAAAATATACAAAAAAAAAAAAAGATATAAAAACGCAACAAAAAAAATTATTACTGGCTATTTCAGATCAGCAGTTTACCGGTCAGAAATTGTACATACACCCCCATCATCTTTGTCAAAGCCTGTTTTGTATTATATACAAAATGGAGCTCTTGGAACAGGATAAGGGCGGAGTTTGATGTGATATGTTCCTGATAAGACGTATTACATTAGGAATATATAGTCCTAGATCCCGGAGTTTTCCCCATCACCGTGAAGTTTGGATTGTATAACCACTAGCAATCAAGCCCCTGGCCTTATATTTTCTCAATTGTACATTAAACTGTTGTCAATGAAAATGGCAAAAATATATATTTTGTTGTATTGCTAGTGTAAGATAAAAAATTTCATTGACTCCGTAAATATACAGAACCTTTTAATTGAGAATTTAACGTTTGAAAAGAATATTGTGTAAAAGTTGCACATTATGTTATAAAATGTGTTTATGGTTCTTACACTTCATTGTAGTATCTTTGAACAAAAAAGCTAATGAAAGCAAATGAATCAACAGAGACAAAGGTTAATGTATACTCACTTTTTATCCACAGTGATTTTGCTTAATGAATTTAATTATATCGTCCATTGAATGAATTTATTTGATATTGCTGAAGCGGCAATATTTTAGTACTGTGGTAAAACAACATTGCCCTACTTAAGACGGTTATGCCTTACACAATTTGTATAGTTTTGAATTAAGTAGTTGAATAAACATTAATAGCAGAGTAATGGGCCACTTGAAAATAATTCAACTTTTGACAATATGATTTGTATCCATCATAAATGTAGTTCTTCCGCCTGGGTATCGACAGTTATTTATTTAAATATTTCCCCCTTAAAAAGATCGAAAAATGTGTGAATATTTTTCAGCACTGGTACTGTATACATAGCTCATCTTTATATGTAAACATGTAATTAGGGGCCCATCACTAAAGACTGATGTAAAATTCAACACTTGTTTAATAAAGAAATAAATGTGAGATTTGTTTGTCAAAATGCCAGTTGCTTTATTAATGTTTTGTGTTTTTGTACTATTTGAGGCTATAGATAATTGGTTATTTTGCTACGGACAGAACACACTTTTGACTCAGGTTATTAGTAAGTCCTACACTCGTTATTATAGATTCAGTCATTTCAAGGGGATGCGTTTGCTTTTTATTTTTTATTTTGAAATCAAATTGAAGTTTAGTCAAACTCATTTCACCATATGTGTTAGATAAGCCAAATCTTTCCATGTGATTCAATGATGAGAAACTCAGGTAGGAAAATGACATTGTAAATGTTCCTCTGTGTGGTTGTAACACTCCAATAAAACTTCGAAAATGACACCGGTGCATAGCATTGTCCGCTTAGTATATTATTGAACACTTTCTCAGACACCATAAAAAATTATAAAACAGTCTTACAATCTGAGTTTAATATGTTAGTGGAAACTCATAAGATGGGGGTCACTGTTACAGTTGGTGGCGTTTTAAGAAATACATCACACTTCATATTTCCATTTTGACAGATACAGTATATGCACCTATTAATGGCTGTTATTGCTTAAGACAACAGTCAGTTTCTACATGGCTCATACCTCAGGTACTGCCAGTTTATGAACCATTTTAGTTGGACAAGCGTTGAAGCAGAATGACAGTTCTCAGCAGGGAAGTTGAAAATTGCACAGCTTTTTACCGTTCGCAATAGAAGGAAATTACTTGGAGAGTATAGGCTGTCATAGGCTTTTCATATAAGACCATTTTAGCTGTGTGGGTGTTACTTCTTAAATATTGAGCATGAAAATGTTTGCACAATTATCAGAATGGCAATTTAAGTGTTTGATTTATGATTGACCACGTTCCCTTTGGGCATAACAGAAACAGAACCAACGTTTACGTCAGAACCATTGTATAAGATAAACTGGAAGAGTTAAAACAAGTACAGTAGATAAAGTGCCCTGTTTTGGGAGTAGGGATTTTATTATTATTATTATTTATTATTATTAGTATTACTATTTAGTATGTTTACCAGAAGATAAAAATTATACTAAGACAATAAATCTTGCAGTATCTCATATCTCAGATCCAATAGCTCATGACTATCTTTCACAAGACAAGACAAACATGTTACTATTCACTTTTCACACTTGTCCCTCCCTGCAATTTGTCTACCCTACCTAGGCGACCTTAAGCTCAGGGGAAGCTTGGCTGGTAAGCAGGTGTATTTTCATTATTAAGGGAGCAATGTGATACTGGATTAGCTATGGGTCTGAAACAAGCAGTCTGGACTCAGCCCCTCTAGCCTTGTGTGTGGCCTTCTCACCGTCCGAGAGCCGCCATAACTCCCTCCTCCAGCACCGGGGGAGTCTCCCTATTTGTCAACATTGATTTAGAAGTAGGCTAGGAGCCGAGGGGAGCAAGGCACTGCTGCTCCCGCAGAGGAGACAGACGCTCCCAGGGAGGCACAGACAGAGAGAATATGTTCAGAGGAATCAGCTGAGGTAGTGTGATATAATGAATGTTTTGACCCCATAGGAAGGGAATTCACTCAAATCATTTGTTGTTCCAGGACATTTTGTGATTACCCTGTTCAGAGCTATTGAACTATCAGACAAGGTGCACTCGAACAGGAAATACTGAGATATATCAGCAGGAAATAGTTCAATTGCTGTTTCTCTGGTGTCAACATGTGGACTTTCCCCCTTGATCTCAAGAATGTAATAGAACTTTCCAGAGTTTTTGTTCTAAAAACAAAAGTAAAAAAAAGTCACCGAAGAGCTGCTTGGATTTGGTGGCAAACACTGCTGCGTCGAGTAAACATTAATCAAACTGATCATCTGTTTGGGCTCAACAATAATGAGGTGCCTTAGCATGGAGAAAGAGTGCTGTCATGCACTAATCTGTATGATTACGAAATTAATTCAGTGGTTTATTAAGAGGCTGATAATTAAATACAATCAGAATGTGCTGTCGTGACATCAACCTACCTGACTTTTCAAGTGTGTAAATTTAACTTTTACCGGTTTGAAATGTGAAAGGAAAAAAGTGTACCATTTACTTCTGACGTGTGTTTCTGTGATGTCCATGACCTTTCTGTTGTTATTCACGTTGTTTGGGATTACTTTTAAAACATGGTGAGACCTTTAACAGTCCGAAGCCCTCCACAAGTTGTTTAAACTGTGACAAGTTGTTACTCATGTTTAAAGGATTGACCATATGAAAAGTGTGCCTTTTAAAGCGGCCACTAAAGATTCTGTCAACCCAGTGGATAAAAGAGATTGTATTCAAAAAAGAAAAATTCCTAAGCCCTAGACAGCAATTGGCAGTGCAAAGTAACTTTCAAACTGTGGAAGTCAAAGGGGAACCTTTAACTACCCAGTCTTTTCTTCTCCAAGCCTCTTTTGTCCTGTCCCAACTTCAAGCGGGTGGATTTGTGGCCTGTTAGAGACTTAGATCCAGTCCTCCAGAGGTGAAAAACCCAATTAACCTGCAGCTCTGGCTGCCTTTGCGATAATCCCCTCCCATAATTATGAAATTACCAGATGCAGGATTTTCAAATGAAAAAAAGGACGAGAGTGACTAACTCAGGAAAAAAAGAGAAAAAAGGTTAATGCAAGCAAGCTAGTACACAAACTTGACACTTACTGTAGAAAACTGTATTTGTTGTTCTTGTTTTTTTAAACTTCCGTGTGTTGGTCGGTTTCATGTGTACAAAACGATTTCATTTTTTTTCTCTCCAAGCAGCCAGGGGTGCATGTCTTTGTGGACAAACCTGTTTGAATGACAGGGGCTGGCACCCATCTCCATATCAGTGGCCAACAGTGTACCTATTACCACTACCATGCCAAGACAGTCTGTGTTGCTTGGAAAGTAGGTCCAAGTGTCCACTTCCACTTATATTAAAAGCAATCTGTACAACCGAAGTCAATTCTCAGACCTAGCATTTAACCAGTTACTAAATGAATCAAAAACAATTTACAATTTACAAAAATGTATTCCTCAGAAAGTAGGTTTTCCAACCATCTTTTAATACTCTGACAACTAACAGCTGTAAAGGGATCTACATTTCACAATGTATACATTTATTATATCTCATGTTTTGATGGCAAAATCTACAGTATTCACTGGTCTATACCATGAAATCTACAGCTATTTATGGTGAAGGTACTGTGAACTGTATTACAATTTGATAACGTATTTATGAGCGACTGTAGCATAATCTATGTATTTTTTTCTTAACTACCTTGGAAAATAGGGAAAGAACAAACACAAAACCTGAGAGAATAAAAATACTATAGTATTATAATAAGGATATTTTTTTATTTATACCAAGTATAGTAGTATATCACTGAGCATAATATAAGCATTGTAGGGCCAAGATTGTCTTTATCAATAACGGAATGAAAATATATAGAACGGAAATTAGGGCAACATTAATTATACTATAAGACAATGCTTTACAATAATTGAAAATAATTCCTACCTAATTTGTATTACTAAATTAACGGCATAATTTTATTCGTAATAATGAAAAAAAAAAACAGCTGTGTGATACCTCAAAAACAGTTACAGTGCCATTTGTACTACTGGAAATGATCGGTGCTGTTAACCAACAAATTTATGGTATAGTCTTTTTGTTCATCTATAAAACAAGGTACTATACAACATTCACAAAGTTATACTGTGATTTGGAATTATGTTAAGGATATTGTGAAGGCTTATCACAGCATTTCACTTAATCATACCGTAAAATAACAATTAAAGAGATAACGGTGTTGGAAAGACTATATCAAACTATATAGCCTTGGTATTTTTAAGTATAAATCATGATTGTGTAGACAATAAAGGACAACACATCCTTTAAATCATATTTAAAGCCACTATAGGCAACTTTATTATCAATTTCTTTCTACAGATTGCACATTGTAATGTCTATAGGAGAATGAAAAAATCACTGGTCAGAAGTCTCAAAATTCTATTAAATATGTCTGCCACCGGGCGTGATCTCCCGCGAAGCTGACGATTTGCTTTACGACACAAGGAAATGTGTCACTAAATCAGGAAGAGATACCCATACTTGGAGTATAGTTGTTGATCATGCTAGCAATATGCAGTGACCACAAGTATTTTGCATGTCTTCTTTGCGATGGTTATGGGAAATTATTACAGCAAGCAAACTGTAGAAGCAGCCAAAACCGGCTCTTACAAGACACTACCTACAGCTGCTTTGACATTGCAGCGTCATCGTCATCAGTAAAGCTAACATCCAGCTTATAAACTCATTGACAGCAGCCAGCGGGAATGCCTCAGGCAGTGACTTATGGATCCCTTACAGTGTATAGCCTTCAGAAGACAATGATGCCTGGCTCTTCTCCGCATAGAGAACCCTGGTTAATAGAGTCTATGAAGCTGAAAATGCTTGCTCTTGTAGTTTTTACATGATCAGATCAACTTTCCCCATCCTGGCCAGTGATTGTTGGTCTCAACTAGTTAGACTCTGGATGTGAAGTGAGTCTAAATGAAAAACTACATTGATATTGATTGTTATATAATAGCCGTCAGGTCTGTGTGCATAGTGCAATGCAAACTAGTTAGTTATTTTTCAAACTTGAGATCAATCCTTCACTTTAAAGAAAAATAGAAGAATCTCTTTGGGGTCAAGAGATCAAATCACTTCTACATTTGATCCATGTATTGATATAATAAAAGAGAATGTTTTATAATTCGTTAAATATTTATACTCCACTGGTTGGGTCCAGGAACATGTGTATCAATTATTTGCACCTCTTTTAAAGCATGCTTTGTGCCTAAAATAAAAATGCAACATACCTAAACTGCAACACACAGAGTGAAGAAATTGGAATAGTACGTTTTAAGGATAGTACGTAATGAGAGAGGTATAAATGCAATATTTTGAATTGCCCAGTAATGCATTACAACAACTAAAGGGTCAACCATTATTGATTACAAGAACATTTGGCTTGGGAACCTGTTTTTTTACAGTGGAACAGAAAATGATCCACAAGGAATCCATAATACTTATGAATTGAAAAATTGAGGGAAAACAGGTTATAGTCTTTATAATAGGCATCTATCACAACTGAATGTAGATCATTGAGTTTCCTGGATGTTTCCTTGCCAAGAAGACAAGATACAAAATACATTATACTGTATATGTCTCTTCTGTACTGTAATCCCTCTTAGATTCAAGGAGAGTAATAAGCAAGAACCCAATAAGCTGTACATGGACAAAGAGTACCTTTTGCCTTTGGGTAACTATGATAAACAATGAAATGCTTTCATTCTAAGCTTCTTTGGATAAACTTGAAAATATCATTGTGGTTGATCTTTATGTTTTTGTGCTGTCTACAGAACTATGTGTGTCGTTTGTTTGGAATTTTCAACTCATGCCTGTATGTATGTATTGCATTTCCAGAACAAGCCACCTTGTATCATTTACTATGATTCAGGTCAGTTCATTTATTTATTGTCATTTGGTACATATGCAGAAACACTATAATGCAGCATACAAACAAAGGAATGAAAGATAAACCGATCTGTGACAGGTACAATCGAGGAATTCATCATCAATAATTTAATGTCTACTGAACTCTGGGTCAGTTTCAATATAACATGAGTGAAGTGTGGCGTGATGTTATCTAATTCCAGTTTATTAAAATGTGAATACATTTCAAGAAATCTATTTGACTTTTGTGATGTATATCAACAGATTCTTTTATTCATGGCCACGGCGGCTGGAAGCAGCACCGACACTGATAAACTGCTTTTAGGACGAGCATTTACTTATGTCACAACCGTTCTACTTTCAATACTAACCATAATTATTGCAAACATTATTAGCTGAAACACATTATATGAATACATAGGTGTATTTATCACCGACTACCTTAAACCAGATATTTTAAAATTGGGTTGTTGGTATTTTTACAGCATTTAATGACGTTCCCCTTTTTCACCTCAACAAGGAGGTGTAGACATGTGACCCTTTTGGGTGCTGAAGTCAGGATAAGGATTTGATATAAACCAATATTCATTTCACCTTAATTGGCTGCTTTACAGCCAAAAGGTTATTGCTCCAACAGAAATTTGCTCAGCATTGCAAAAAAAAGTCAAAAAGCATTGCTGGTAGAAAAAAAACAACATCAACATGATGTTGACTCACAGAGGAAGATGGGCAATTAATGATATCTGAGCTGGGGATTTTGTATTCCCAACAATCAAAAGTAGATTTAAATGCTTAAGTCTATTTTATGTGAAACATATTTCCGCCCCCAGAACCATTTTATGTTAATACAGCCGGGTAAATTGCTTTGAGCTTATTTGTGATCATCTTACCATCGACTCTCACACAATGAATGGTTCCTATTACGTATTCCAGCAAAAGCCTGGAAATGGACTTTTAATTTGAGTGCATTTCAATAATGCTCGGCTGAGTGCAATGGATTAAGGTAGCACCGGTTCCTGATTGATTGGTCTAACCGTTATGTACAACACATGATCTTGGGTGCAGATCTCCTCACTACGGTAGCATTTCAATGGAAAGACTGTGGTTAGACTTTGCAAGTCAATGTGTTGGCCCTACAGTATGAAACGGTCATTATGGGTAATGCTCCCTCCCTGTCTGTCTGCCCGGGCCCTTTCATATATCCTCACAGCAAATGCGCTGTTCTGTATCATTAAAGTAGAGCCAGGGGGATCGAAACAGATGTTGAATGGCTATTTTGTTTTGAGTACATTAAGTTGTTCTGCTCTGAGGAGATATCGAGTTGAAGCCATCGTTAGGACTCCCTTTTTGTTGTCAGCTTACAGCTGTTGCAGATCATTCCATGAAACAGGATATTCCGTGGATACCTAGAACCGTAGGTGGCCAAATATCCATGCTGGAGCCCCTGTTTAAGTACTTATCGCATCCACTAGAATCATAAAGCACATCTGGATTGTGCCAGACTTTCTGAATTCTGAACATACTCAAAATGCATTGATATGAGATGGCATCGTCCTGGAGGGATACTGCGTGAATAGTCCCTGCGTTCAAATCGTCTGCTCTGTTTCCTGCAACAGCTCCTGCTATGTGCTCACGTGCCAGGAGCTCACAGTACAAGCAGCCACAAAGAATCACAAGTGCTTCTCATAGGCCGCGGTCGACTATCAGCATGTGTCATCTGGAGAGACGTGTCAATTTAGGAGTGCCATAATGCAACGTGTTGAGCCCGGGAGCTGTGCTCCCTGCATTCATTTCCTGTTTGGGAGTTCAAAGTGTTTGTCACCCTGTGTCAGTCATATCTCCGGCTCCTCGGCACCGTCGCGGGAGCCCTGCACGCCGCCAGGAAACGTGTTTTCCCTTAACGCTACACTGGGTCACTTGGTCGATGGTGCCAGAGGTCCTCCAGGGTGAGGGCAACTGACAGGGGGTGGCTACTGCTACCTCTACCGATGATGGAATGCTCAGCGGACTTCCTGCTACACCCTGTGCATTCCCAGAGGAAGGCGAGGCGGAGAAAATGAGAGAGGGAGCAAGGGAAGAAAGAGCGTGGAAAGAAGGGAGAAAAGAAAGTGGGAGGCAGAAAGAAGTGGAGTTAAACAGAGTTTCTTTATCTGTGTCCGGGCTCTGCGCTGATCAATAGGGATGCATTGTGTGAAGGTGAAGGGCCACTGAGCACACTATGTGAGGTGAAATCTAAAGGTCCAATCTATTGAAGCAGCCCTGTTGTGGGTTGACTGGCTCTGTGTACATATTTGTTCAGCTGCATTAATCAGCGGTGGAGAGGCTCATTTGAATAACAGGAAAGGTAATTATTCATTCCAGTCCACTCCTTACTTGGTGGGGGACATTAGTCAGGTTACCAGCCACTTGTTGCATGGAAACCGTGAAATGACACCAGTTGAGAAACACAATGGCAAATCAGGAGGTAATCAGTGTGGGTGTGGATCTTTTGACACCGTGTGATGTGTTATTTATTTTTTGTGCAATCTTTTCAAGTAGGATT